>JBBFKN010000011.1:23324112-23364112 GCA_039654755.1 Calcarius lapponicus
GTTAGGGTTAGGGTTAGGGTTAGGATTAGGGTTGGGGTTAGGGTAAGGTTTCGGGATAGGGTTAGGGTTAGGGTTAGGGTTAGGGTTAGGGTAAGGTTTCAGGATAGGGTTAGGGTTAGTGTTAGGGTTAGGGTTAGGGTTAGGGCTGGGTTTAGGGTAAGGTTTCAGGATAGGGTTAGACTTAGTGTTACGGTTAGGGTTAGGGGTAGGATAAGCTTTAGGGTTAGTGTTAGGGTTTAGGGTTAGGGTTAGGGTTAGGGTGAGGGTTAGGAGTTAGGGTTAGGGTTAGGTTTTGGGTTAGGGTTAGGGTTAGGGTTAAGGTTAGGGTTAGGGTTAGGGTTAGATTTAGGCATAGGGTGGAGTTGGGTTTAGGGTTAGGGTTAGGGTTAGGGTTAGGGTTAGGGTTAGGATTAGGGTTAGGATTAGGGTTGGGGTTAGGTTAAGATTTCAGGATAGGTTAAGGATTAGTGTAAGGGTTAGGGTCTGGCTTACCATTTAATGTTAGGGTTAGGGTTAGGGTTAGGGTTAGGTTTTGGTTTAGTCTTAGGGTAAGCGTTGGTTTTAGGGTAAGGTTTAGACATAGGGTAAGCATTAGGGTAAAGATTAGGGTTAGGGTTAGGTTAGGGTTAGGGTTAGGGTTAGATTGAGGCATAGGGTAAGAGTTGGGTTTAGGGTAAGGTTTAGACATAGGATAAGGATTAGGGTGAAGGTTACGGTTTGGGTTAGCATTTAAGGTTAGGGTTAGGGTTAAGGTAAGGGTAAGGGTTAGGTTTAGCGTTAGCGTTAGGTTTAGGATTAGGTTTGGTTTAGGTTTATGCTAAGGGTTTGGATTGGGTTTAGCGTAAGGGTTCGGGATAGGGTAAGGATTAGTGTAAGGGTTAGGGTCGGGGTTAGCATTATATGTATAGGTTAGGGTTAGGTTTATATTTGGGGTTAGCGTTAGGGTTAGGGTTAAGGTTAGAATTAGGGTTAGGGTTAGGGTTAGGTTTAGGTTTAGGGTTAGTGTTAGGGTTAGGATTAGAGGTTAGGGGTTAGGGTAAGGGTTAGGGTCTGGGTTAGCATTAAAATTCGAATTAGGGTTAGGGGTTAGGGGTTGAGATGAGAGTTCGGATTAGGGTTAGGGTTAGGGTTACGTTTAGGGTTAGGGTTAGGATTAGGGTTTGGTTAAGTGTTAGGGTTAGGGTTAGGGTTAGGGTTAGGGTTAGGGTTAGCGTTAGGGTTAGGCTTAGGGTTTGGTTAAGGTTTAGTCTTAGGCTTGGTGTTAGGGTAAGTTTTCAGGAAAGGGTAAGGATTAGGTTAAGGGTTAGGGTGAGGGTTAGGGTTTTGATTAGGGTTAGGGTTAGGGTTAGGGTTAGGGTTAGGGTTAGGGTTAGTGTTAGGGTTAGGGTTAGGTTTAGGGTTAGGGTTAGGGTTAGGGCTGGTGTTAGGGTAAGGTTTCAGGATAGGGTTAGGTTTAGGGTTCGCGTTAGGGTTAGCGTCAGGGCTTTGGGTTAGAGTTAGGGTTAGGGTTTGGGTTAGGTTTTAGTTTAGGCTTAGGGTAAGAGTTGTGTTTAGGGTAAGGTTTAGACATAGGGTAAGCATTACGGTACAGGTTACGGTTAGGGTTAGGGTTAGGGTTAGGGTTAGGGTTAGGGGTTAGTGTTAGGTTTAGGGTTAGGGTTAGGGTTAAGGTAAGGTTTCGGGATAGGGTTAGGTTTAGGGTTAGGGTTAGGGTCAGGGTTAGGTTTAGGGTTAGGGTTAGGGTTAGGGTTAGAGGTTAGGAGTTAGGTTAGGTTAGGGTTAGGGTTAGGGTTAGGTGTTAGTGTTAGGTTTAGGGTTAGGGTTAGGGTTAAGGTAAGGTTTCGGGATAGGGTTAGGTTTAGGGTTAGGGTTAGGGTTGGGGTTAGGGTTAGTGTTAGGGCTGGGGTTAGGGTAAGGTTTCAGGATCGGGTAAGGTTTAGGGTTAGGTTTAGGGTTAGGGTTAGGATTAGGGTTAGGGTTACAGTTAGGGTTAGGGTTCGGGTTAGTGTTAGGGTTAGGGTTAGGGTTCGGGTTCGGGTTAGGGCTGGGGTTAGGGTAAGGATTCAGGATAGGGTTAGGGTTAGGGTTAGGGTTAGGGTTAGGGTTAGGGTTAGGATTAGGGTTGGGTTTAGGGTAAGGTTTCGGGATAGGGTTAGGGTTAGGGTTAGGGTTAGGGTTAGGGTAAGGTTTCAGGATAGGGTTAGGGTTAGGGTTAGGGTTAGGGTTAGGGCTGGGTTTAGGGTAAGGTTTCAGGATAGGGTTAGACTTAGCGTTACGGTTAGGGTTAGGGGTAGGATTAGGTTTAGGGTTAGTGTTAGGGTTTAGCGTTAGGGTTAGGGTTAGGGTGAGGGTTAGGAGTTAGGGTTAGGGTTAGGTTTTGGGTTAGGGTTAGGGTTAGGGTTAAGGTTAGGGTTAGGGTTAGGGTTAGATTTAGGCATAGGGTAGAGTTGGGTTTAGGGTAAGGTTTAGACATAGGATAAGGATTAGGGTAAAGGTTACGGTTTGGGTTAGCATTTAAGGTTAGGGTTAGGGTTAAGGTAAGGGTAAGGGTTAGGTTTAGCGTTAGCGTTAGTTTTAGGATTAGGTTTGGTTTAGGTTTATGCTTAGGGTTTGGTTTGGGTTTAGCGTAAGGGTTTGGGATAGGGTAAGGATTAGTGTAAGGGTTAGGGTCTGGGTTAGCATTATACGTATAGGTTAGGGTTAGGTTTAGGTTTAGGGTTAGGATTAGAGGTTAGGGGTTAGGGTAAGGGTTAGGGTCTGTGTTACCATTAAAATTAGAATCAGGGTTTGGGGATAGGGGTTGCAGTTAGAGTTAGGGTTAGGGGTTAGTGTTAGCGTTAGGGTTAGGATTAGGGTTTGGTTAAGGTTTAGGCTTAGGCTTGGGGTTAGGATAAGGTTTCAGGATAGGGTAAGGATTAGGTTAAGGGTTAGGGTGTAAGATAGCATTTCAGGTTAGGGTTAGGGTTAGGGTAAGGTTCAGGGTTAGGGTTAGGGTTTGGGTTAGGGTTAGGGTTAGTGTTAGGTTTAGGCTTATGGTAAGAGTTGGGTTTAGGGTAAAGTTAAGGTTTAGGGTAAGGATTAAGGTAAGTGTTACAGTCTGAGTTAGCATTTAAGGTCAGGGTTAGGGTAAGGGTAAGGGTTAGTGTTAGGCTTAGGGTTAGGGGTTAGGGTTAGGGGTTAGGGTTAGGGTTAGGATTGGTTTAGCGTAAGGGTTCTCGATAGGGTAAGTATTAGTGTAAGGGTTAGTGTCTGGGTTAGCATTACAGGTAAATTTAGGGTTAGGGTTTGGGTTAGGGTTATGGTTAGGGTTAGGGATAGAGGTTGCGGGTTAGGTTTCGGGTTGGGTTCTGGGTTAGGGTTAGGGTTAGGTTTAGGGTTAGGGTTAGGGTTACAGGTAAGGAGTTAGGTTAGGGTTAGGGTTAGGGTTAGGGTGAGGGTTAGGAATTAGGGTTAGGGTTAGGTTTTGGGTTAGGGTTAGGGTTAGGGTTAAGGTTAGGGTTAGGGTTAGGGTTAGATTTAGGCATAGGGTGGAGTTGGGTTTAGGGTTAGGGTTAGGGTTAGGGTTAGGGTTAGGGTTAGGGTTAGGGTTAGGGTTAGGATTAGGGTTAGGATTAGGGTTAGGATTAGGGTTGGGGTTAGGTTAAGATTTCAGGATAGGTTAAGGATTAGTGTAAGGGTTAGGGTCTGGCTTACCATTTAATGTTAGGGTTAGGGTTAGGGTTAGGGTTAGGTTTTGGTTTAGTCTTAGGGTAAGCGTTGGTTTTAGGGTAAGGTTTAGACATAGGGTAAGCATTAGGGTAAAGATTAGGGTTAGGGTTAGGTTAGGGTTAGGGTTAGGGTTAGATTGAGGCATAGGGTAAGAGTTGGGTTTAGGGTAAGGTTTAGACATAGGATAAGGATTAGGGTGAAGGTTACGGTTTGGGTTAGCATTTAAGGTTAGGGTTAGGGTTAAGGTAAGGGTAAGGGTTAGGTTTAGCGTTAGCGTTACGTTTAGGATTAGGTTTGGTTTAGGTTTATGCTAAGGGTTTGGATTGGGTTTAGCGTAAGGGTTCGGGATAGGGTAAGGATTAGTGTAAGGGTTAGGGTCCGGGTTAGCATTATATGTATAGGTTAGGGTTAGGTTTATATTTGGGGTTAGCGTTAGGGTTAGGGTTAAGGTTAGAATTAGGGTTAGGGTTAGGGTTAGGTTTAGGTTTAGGGTTAGTGTTAGGGTTAGGATTAGAGGTTAGGGGTTAGGGTAAGGGTTAGGGTCTGGGTTAGCATTAAAATTAGAATTAGGGTTAGGGGTTAGGGGTTGAGATGAGAGTTCGGGTTAGGGTTAGGGTTAGGGTTACGTTTAGGGTTAGGGTTAGGATTAGGGTTTGGTTAAGTGTTAGGGTTAGGGTTAGGGTTAGGGTTAGGGTTAGCGTTAGGGTTAGGCTTAGGGTTTGGTTAAGGTTTAGTCTTAGGCTTGGTGTTAGGGTAAGGTTTCAGGAAAGGGTAAGGATTAGGTTAAGGGTTAGGGTGAGGGTTAGGGTTTTGATTAGGGTTAGGGTTAGGGTTAGGGTTAGGGTTAGGGTTAGTGTTAGGGTTAGGGTTAGGTTTAGGGTTAGGGTTAGGGTTAGGGCTGGTGTTAGGGTAAGGTTTCAGGATAGGGTTAGGTTTAGGGTTCGCGTTAGGGTTAGCGTCAGGGCTTTGGGTTAGAGTTAGGGTTAGGGTTTGGGTTAGGTTTTAGTTTAGGCTTAGGGTAAGAGTTGTGTTTAGGGTAAGGTTTAGACATAGGGTAAGCATTACGGTACAGGTTACGGTTAGGGTTAGGGTTAGGGTTAGGGTTAGGGTTAGGGGTTAGTGTTAGGTTTAGGGTTAGGGTTAGGGTTAAGGTAAGGTTTCGGGATAGGGTTAGGTTTAGGGTTAGGGTTAGGGTCAGGGTTAGGTTTAGGGTTAGGGTTAGGGTTAGGGTTAGAGGTTAGGAGTTAGGTTAGGTTAGGGTTAGGGTTAGGGTTAGGATTAGGTGTTAGTGTTAGGTTTAGGGTTAGGGTTAGGGTTAAGGTAAGGTTTCGGGATAGGGTTAGGTTTAGGGTTAGGGTTAGGGTTGGGGTTAGGGTTAGTGTTAGGGCTGGGGTTAGGGTAAGGTTTCAGGATCGGGTAAGGTTTAGGGTTAGGTTTAGGGTTAGGGTTAGGGTTAGGGTTAGGATTAGGGTTAGGGTTAGGGTTAGGGTTAGGTTTCGGGTTGGGTTCTGGGTTAGGGTTAGGGTTAGGTTTAGGGTTAGGGTTAGGGTTACAGGTAAGGAGTTAGGTTAGGGTTAGGGTTAGGGTTAGGGTGAGGGTTAGGAATTAGGGTTAGGGTTAGGTTTTGGGTTAGGGTTAGGGTTAGGGTTAAGGTTAGGGTTAGGGTTAGGGTTAGATTTAGGCATAGGGTGGAGTTGGGTTTAGGGTTAGGGTTAGGGTTAGGGTTAGGGTTAGGGTTAGGGTTAGGGTTAGGGTTAGGGTTAGGGTTAGGATTAGGGTTAGGATTAGGGTTAGGATTAGGGTTGGGGTTAGGTTAAGATTTCAGGATAGGTTAAGGATTAGTGTAAGGGTTAGGGTCTGGCTTACCATTTAATGTTAGGGTTAGGGTTAGGGTTAGGGTTAGGTTTTGGTTTAGTCTTAGGGTAAGCGTTGGTTTTAGGGTAAGGTTTAGACATAGGGTAAGCATTAGGGTAAAGATTAGGGTTAGGGTTAGGTTAGGGTTAGGGTTAGGGTTAGATTGAGGCATAGGGTAAGAGTTGGGTTTAGGGTAAGGTTTAGACATAGGATAAGGATTAGGGTGAAGGTTACGGTTTGGGTTAGCATTTAAGGTTAGGGTTAGGGTTAAGGTAAGGGTAAGGGTTAGGTTTAGCGTTAGCGTTACGTTTAGGATTAGGTTTGGTTTAGGTTTATGCTAAGGGTTTGGATTGGGTTTAGCGTAAGGGTTCGGGATAGGGTAAGGATTAGTGTAAGGGTTAGGGTCCGGGTTAGCATTATATGTATAGGTTAGGGTTAGGTTTATATTTGGGGTTAGCGTTAGGGTTAGGGTTAAGGTTAGAATTAGGGTTAGGGTTAGGGTTAGGTTTAGGTTTAGGGTTAGTGTTAGGGTTAGGATTAGAGGTTAGGGGTTAGGGTAAGGGTTAGGGTCTGGGTTAGCATTAAAATTAGAATTAGGGTTAGGGGTTAGGGGTTGAGATGAGAGTTCGGGTTAGGGTTAGGGTTAGGGTTACGTTTAGGGTTAGGGTTAGGATTAGGGTTTGGTTAAGTGTTAGGGTTAGGGTTAGGGTTAGGGTTAGGGTTAGCGTTAGGGTTAGGCTTAGGGTTTGGTTAAGGTTTAGTCTTAGGCTTGGTGTTAGGGTAAGGTTTCAGGAAAGGGTAAGGATTAGGTTAAGGGTTAGGGTGAGGGTTAGGGTTTTGATTAGGGTTAGGGTTAGGGTTAGGGTTAGGGTTAGGGTTAGTGTTAGGGTTAGGGTTAGGTTTAGGGTTAGGGTTAGGGTTAGGGCTGGTGTTAGGGTAAGGTTTCAGGATAGGGTTAGGTTTAGGGTTCGCGTTAGGGTTAGCGTCAGGGCTTTGGGTTAGAGTTAGGGTTAGGGTTTGGGTTAGGTTTTAGTTTAGGCTTAGGGTAAGAGTTGTGTTTAGGGTAAGGTTTAGACATAGGGTAAGCATTACGGTACAGGTTACGGTTAGGGTTAGGGTTAGGGTTAGGGTTAGGGTTAGGGGTTAGTGTTAGGTTTAGGGTTAGGGTTAGGGTTAAGGTAAGGTTTCGGGATAGGGTTAGGTTTAGGGTTAGGGTTAGGGTCAGGGTTAGGGTTAGTGTTAGGGCTGGGGTTAGGGTAAGGTTTCAGGATCGGGTAAGGTTTAGGGTTAGGTTTAGGGTTAGGGTTAGGGTTAGGGTTAGGATTAGGGTTAGGGTTACAGTTAGGGTTAGGTTTCGGGTTAGTGTTAGGGTTAGGGTTAGGGTTCGGGTTCGGGTTAGGGCTGGGGTTAGGGTAAGGATTCAGGATAGGGTTAGGGTTAGGGTTAGGGTTAGGGTTAGGGTTAGGATTAGGGTTGGGTTTAGGGTAAGGTTTCGGGATAGGGTTAGGGTTAGGGTTAGGGTTAGGGTTAGGGTAAGGTTTCAGGATAGGGTTAGGGTTAGGGTTAGGGTTAGGGTTAGGGTTAGGGCTGGGTTTAGGGTAAGGTTTCAGGATAGGGTTAGACTTAGCGTTACGGTTAGGGTTAGGGGTAGGATTAGGTTTAGGGTTAGTGTTAGGGTTTAGGGTTAGGGTTAGGGTTAGGGTGAGGGTTAGGAGTTAGGGTTAGGGTTAGGTTTTGGGTTAGGGTTAGGGTTAGGGTTAAGGTTAGGGTTAGGGTTAGGGTTAGATTTAGGCATAGGGTAGAGTTGGGTTTAGGGTAAGGTTTAGACATAGGATAAGGATTAGGGTAAAGGTTACGGTTTGGGTTAGCATTTAAGGTTAGGGTTAGGGTTAAGGTAAGGGTAAGGGTTAGGTTTAGCGTTAGCGTTAGTTTTAGGATTAGGTTTGGTTTAGGTTTATGCTTAGGGTTTGGTTTGGGTTTAGCGTAAGGGTTTGGGATAGGGTAAGGATTAGTGTAAGGGTTAGGGTCTGGGTTAGCATTATACGTATAGGTTAGGGTTAGGTTTAGGTTTAGGGTTAGGATTAGAGGTTAGGGGTTAGGGTAAGGGTTAGGGTCTGTGTTACCATTAAAATTAGAATCAGGGTTTGGGGATAGGGGTTGCAGTTAGAGTTAGGGTTAGGGGTTAGTGTTAGCGTTAGGGTTAGGATTAGGGTTTGGTTAAGGTTTAGGCTTAGGCTTGGGGTTAGGATAAGGTTTCAGGATAGGGTAAGGATTAGGTTAAGGGTTAGGGTGTAAGATAGCATTTCAGGTTAGGGTTAGGGTTAGGGTAAGGTTCAGGGTTAGGGTTAGGGTTTGGGTTAGGGTTAGGGTTAGTGTTAGGTTTAGGCTTATGGTAAGAGTTGGGTTTAGGGTAAAGTTAAGGTTTAGGGTAAGGATTAAGGTAAGTGTTACAGTCTGAGTTAGCATTTAAGGTCAGGGTTAGGGTAAGGGTAAGGGTTAGTGTTAGGCTTAGGGTTAGGGGTTAGGGTTAGGGGTTAGGGTTAGGGTTAGGATTGGTTTAGCGTAAGGGTTCTCGATAGGGTAAGTATTAGTGTAAGGGTTAGTGTCTGGGTTAGCATTACAGGTAAATTTAGGGTTAGGGTTTGGGTTAGGGTTATGGTTAGGGTTAGGGATAGAGGTTGCGGGTTAGGTTTCGGGTTGGGTTCTGGGTTAGGGTTAGGGTTAGGTTTAGGGTTAGGGTTAGGGTTAGGGTTACAGGTTAGGAGTTAGGTTAGGGTTAGGGTTAGGGTTAGGGTGAGGGTTAGGAATTAGGGTTAGGGTTAGGTTTTGGGTTAGGGTTAGGGTTAGGGTTTAGGTTAGGGTTAGGGTTAGGGTTAGATTTAGGCATAGGGTGGAGTTGGGTTTAGGGTTAGGGTTAGGGTTAGGGTTAGGGTTAGGGTTAGGGTTAGGGTTAGGGTTAGGATTAGGGTTAGGATTAGGGTTGGGGTTAGGTTAAGATTTCAGGATAGGTTAAGGATTAGTGTAAGGGTTAGGGTCTGGCTTACCATTTAATGTTAGGGTTAGGGTTAGGGTTAGGGTTAGGTTTTGGTTTAGTCTTAGGGTAAGCGTTGGTTTTAGGGTAAGGTTTAGACATAGGGTAAGCATTAGGGTAAAGATTAGGGTTAGGGTTAGGTTAGGGTTAGGGTTAGGGTTAGATTGAGGCATAGGGTAAGAGTTGGGTTTAGGGTAAGGTTTAGACATAGGATAAGGATTAGGGTGAAGGTTACGGTTTGGGTTAGCATTTAAGGTTAGGGTTAGGGTTAAGGTAAGGGTAAGGGTTAGGTTTAGCGTTAGCGTTAGGTTTAGGATTAGGTTTGGTTTAGGTTTATGCTTAGGGTTTGGATTGGGTTTAGCGTAAGGGTTCGGGATAGGGTAAGGATTAGTGTAAGGGTTAGGGTCGGGGTTAGCATTAGATGTATAGGTTAGGGTTAGGTTTAGATTTGGGGTTAGCGTTAGGGTTAGGGTTAAGGTTAGAATTAGGGTTAGGGTTAGGGTTAGGTTTAGGTTTAGGGTTAGTGTTAGGGTTAGGATTAGAGGTTAGGGGTTAGGGTAAGGGTTAGGGTCTGGGTTAGCATTAAAATTCGAATTAGGGTTAGGGGTTAGGGGTTGAGATGAGAGTTCGGGTTAGGGTTAGGGTTAGGGTTACGTTTAGGGTTAGGGTTAGGATTAGGGTTTGGTTAAGTGTTAGGGTTAGGGTTAGGGTTAGGGTTAGGGTTAGCGTTAGGGTTAGGCTTAGGGTTTGGTTAAGGTTTAGTCTTAGGCTTGGTGTTAGGGTAAGGTTTCAGGAAAGGGTAAGGATTAGGTTAAGGGTTAGGGTGAGGGTTAGGGTTTTGATTAGGGTTAGGGTTAGGGTTAGGGTTAGGGTTAGGGTTAGGGTTAGTGTTAGGGTTAGGGTTAGGTTTAGGGTTAGGGTTAGGGTTAGGGCTGGTGTTAGGGTAAGGTTTCAGGATAGGGTTAGGTTTAGGGTTCGCGTTAGGGTTAGCGTCAGGGCTTTGGGTTAGAGTTAGGGTTAGGGTTTGGGTTAGGTTTTAGTTTAGGCTTAGGGTAAGAGTTGTGTTTAGGGTAAGGTTTAGACATAGGGTAAGCATTACGGTACAGGTTACGGTTAGGGTTAGGGTTAGGGTTAGGGTTAGGGTTAGGGGTTAGTGTTAGGTTTAGGGTTAGGGTTAGGGTTAAGGTAAGGTTTCGGGATAGGGTTAGGTTTAGGGTTAGGGTTAGGGTCAGGGTTAGGTTTAGGGTTAGGGTTAGGGTTAGGGTTAGAGGTTAGGAGTTAGGTTAGGTTAGGGTTAGGGTTAGGGTTAGGTGTTAGTGTTAGGTTTAGGGTTAGGGTTAGGGTTAAGGTAAGGTTTCGGGATAGGGTTAGGTTTAGGGTTAGGGTTAGGGTTGGGGTTAGGGTTAGTGTTAGGGCTGGGGTTAGGGTAAGGTTTCAGGATCGGGTAAGGTTTAGGGTTAGGTTTAGGGTTAGGGTTAGGGTTAGGGTTAGGATTAGGGTTAGGGTTAGGGTTAGGGTTAGGTTTCGGGTTGGGTTCTGGGTTAGGGTTAGGGTTAGGTTTAGGGTTAGGGTTAGGGTTACAGGTAAGGAGTTAGGTTAGGGTTAGGGTTAGGGTTAGGGTGAGGGTTAGGAATTAGGGTTAGGGTTAGGTTTTGGGTTAGGGTTAGGGTTAGGGTTAAGGTTAGGGTTAGGGTTAGGGTTAGATTTAGGCATAGGGTGGAGTTGGGTTTAGGGTTAGGGTTAGGGTTAGGGTTAGGGTTAGGGTTAGGGTTAGGGTTAGGGTTAGGATTAGGGTTAGGATTAGGGTTAGGATTAGGGTTGGGGTTAGGTTAAGATTTCAGGATAGGTTAAGGATTAGTGTAAGGGTTAGGGTCTGGCTTACCATTTAATGTTAGGGTTAGGGTTAGGGTTAGGGTTAGGTTTTGGTTTAGTCTTAGGGTAAGCGTTGGTTTTAGGGTAAGGTTTAGACATAGGGTAAGCATTAGGGTAAAGATTAGGGTTAGGGTTAGGTTAGGGTTAGGGTTAGGGTTAGATTGAGGCATAGGGTAAGAGTTGGGTTTAGGGTAAGGTTTAGACATAGGATAAGGATTAGGGTGAAGGTTACGGTTTGGGTTAGCATTTAAGGTTAGGGTTAGGGTTAAGGTAAGGGTAAGGGTTAGGTTTAGCGTTAGCGTTACGTTTAGGATTAGGTTTGGTTTAGGTTTATGCTAAGGGTTTGGATTGGGTTTAGCGTAAGGGTTCGGGATAGGGTAAGGATTAGTGTAAGGGTTAGGGTCCGGGTTAGCATTATATGTATAGGTTAGGGTTAGGTTTATATTTGGGGTTAGCGTTAGGGTTAGGGTTAAGGTTAGAATTAGGGTTAGGGTTAGGGTTAGGTTTAGGTTTAGGGTTAGTGTTAGGGTTAGGATTAGAGGTTAGGGGTTAGGGTAAAGGTTAGGGTCTGGGTTAGCATTAAAATTAGAATTAGGGTTAGGGGTTAGGGGTTGAGATGAGAGTTCGGGTTAGGGTTAGGGTTAGGGTTACGTTTAGGGTTAGGGTTAGGATTAGGGTTTGGTTAAGTGTTAGGGTTAGGGTTAGGGTTAGGGTTAGGGTTAGCGTTAGGGTTAGGCTTAGGGTTTGGTTAAGGTTTAGTCTTAGGCTTGGTGTTAGGGTAAGGTTTCAGGAAAGGGTAAGGATTAGGTTAAGGGTTAGGGTGAGGGTTAGGGTTTTGATTAGGGTTAGGGTTAGGGTTAGGGTTAGGGTTAGGGTTAGTGTTAGGGTTAGGGTTAGGTTTAGGGTTAGGGTTAGGGTTAGGGCTGGTGTTAGGGTAAGGTTTCAGGATAGGGTTAGGTTTAGGGTTCGCGTTAGGGTTAGCGTCAGGGCTTTGGGTTAGAGTTAGGGTTAGGGTTTGGGTTAGGTTTTAGTTTAGGCTTAGGGTAAGAGTTGTGTTTAGGGTAAGGTTTAGACATAGGGTAAGCATTACGGTACAGGTTACGGTTAGGGTTAGGGTTAGGGTTAGGGTTAGGGTTAGGGGTTAGTGTTAGGTTTAGGGTTAGGGTTAGGGTTAAGGTAAGGTTTCGGGATAGGGTTAGGTTTAGGGTTAGGGTTAGGGTCAGGGTTAGGTTTAGGGTTAGGGTTAGGGTTAGGGTTAGAGGTTAGGAGTTAGGTTAGGTTAGGGTTAGGGTTAGGGTTAGGATTAGGTGTTAGTGTTAGGTTTAGGGTTAGGGTTAGGGTTAAGGTAAGGTTTCGGGATAGGGTTAGGTTTAGGGTTAGGGTTAGGGTTGGGGTTAGGGTTAGTGTTAGGGCTGGGGTTAGGGTAAGGTTTCAGGATCGGGTAAGGTTTAGGGTTAGGTTTAGGGTTAGGGTTAGGGTTAGGGTTAGGATTAGGGTTAGGGTTAGGGTTAGGGTTAGGTTTCGGGTTGGGTTCTGGGTTAGGGTTAGGGTTAGGTTTAGGGTTAGGGTTAGGGTTACAGGTAAGGAGTTAGGTTAGGGTTAGGGTTAGGGTTAGGGTGAGGGTTAGGAATTAGGGTTAGGGTTAGGTTTTGGGTTAGGGTTAGGGTTAGGGTTAAGGTTAGGGTTAGGGTTAGGGTTAGATTTAGGCATAGGGTGGAGTTGGGTTTAGGGTTAGGGTTAGGGTTAGGGTTAGGGTTAGGGTTAGGGTTAGGGTTAGGGTTAGGGTTAGGGTTAGGGTTAGGGTTAGGGTTAGGATTAGGGTTAGGATTAGGGTTAGGATTAGGGTTGGGGTTAGGTTAAGATTTCAGGATAGGTTAAGGATTAGTGTAAGGGTTAGGGTCTGGCTTACCATTTAATGTTAGGGTTAGGGTTAGGGTTAGGGTTAGGTTTTGGTTTAGTCTTAGGGTAAGCGTTGGTTTTAGGGTAAGGTTTAGACATAGGGTAAGCATTAGGGTAAAGATTAGGGTTAGGGTTAGGTTAGGGTTAGGGTTAGGGTTAGATTGAGGCATAGGGTAAGAGTTGGGTTTAGGGTAAGGTTTAGACATAGGATAAGGATTAGGGTGAAGGTTACGGTTTGGGTTAGCATTTAAGGTTAGGGTTAGGGTTAAGGTAAGGGTAAGGGTTAGGTTTAGCGTTAGCGTTACGTTTAGGATTAGGTTTGGTTTAGGTTTATGCTAAGGGTTTGGATTGGGTTTAGCGTAAGGGTTCGGGATAGGGTAAGGATTAGTGTAAGGGTTAGGGTCCGGGTTAGCATTATATGTATAGGTTAGGGTTAGGTTTATATTTGGGGTTAGCGTTAGGGTTAGGGTTAAGGTTAGAATTAGGGTTAGGGTTAGGGTTAGGTTTAGGTTTAGGGTTAGTGTTAGGGTTAGGATTAGAGGTTAGGGGTTAGGGTAAGGGTTAGGGTCTGGGTTAGCATTAAAATTAGAATTAGGGTTAGGGGTTAGGGGTTGAGATGAGAGTTCGGGTTAGGGTTAGGGTTAGGGTTACGTTTAGGGTTAGGGTTAGGATTAGGGTTTGGTTAAGTGTTAGGGTTAGGGTTAGGGTTAGGGTTAGGGTTAGCGTTAGGGTTAGGCTTAGGGTTTGGTTAAGGTTTAGTCTTAGGCTTGGTGTTAGGGTAAGGTTTCAGGAAAGGGTAAGGATTAGGTTAAGGGTTAGGGTGAGGGTTAGGGTTTTGATTAGGGTTAGGGTTAGGGTTAGGGTTAGGGTTAGTGTTAGGGTTAGGGTTAGGTTTAGGGTTAGGGTTAGGGTTAGGGCTGGTGTTAGGGTAAGGTTTCAGGATAGGGTTAGGTTTAGGGTTCGCGTTAGGGTTAGCGTCAGGGCTTTGGGTTAGAGTTAGGGTTAGGGTTTGGGTTAGGTTTTAGTTTAGGCTTAGGGTAAGAGTTGTGTTTAGGGTAAGGTTTAGACATAGGGTAAGCATTACGGTACAGGTTACGGTTAGGGTTAGGGTTAGGGTTAGGGTTAGGGTTAGGGGTTAGTGTTAGGTTTAGGGTTAGGGTTAGGGTTAAGGTAAGGTTTCGGGATAGGGTTAGGTTTAGGGTTAGGGTTAGGGTCAGGGTTAGGGTTAGTGTTAGGGCTGGGGTTAGGGTAAGGTTTCAGGATCGGGTAAGGTTTAGGGTTAGGTTTAGGGTTAGGGTTAGGGTTAGGGTTAGGATTAGGGTTAGGGTTACAGTTAGGGTTAGGTTTCGGGTTAGTGTTAGGGTTAGGGTTAGGGTTCGGGTTCGGGTTAGGGCTGGGGTTAGGGTAAGGATTCAGGATAGGGTTAGGGTTAGGGTTAGGGTTAGGGTTAGGGTTAGGATTAGGGTTGGGTTTAGGGTAAGGTTTCGGGATAGGGTTAGGGTTAGGGTTAGGGTTAGGGTTAGGGTAAGGTTTCAGGATAGGGTTAGGGTTAGGGTTAGGGTTAGGGTTAGGGTTAGGGTTAGGGCTGGGTTTAGGGTAAGGTTTCAGGATAGGGTTAGACTTAGCGTTACGGTTAGGGTTAGGGGTAGGATTAGGTTTAGGGTTAGTGTTAGGGTTTAGGGTTAGGGTTAGGGTTAGGGTGAGGGTTAGGAGTTAGGGTTAGGGTTAGGTTTTGGGTTAGGGTTAGGGTTAGGGTTAAGGTTAGGGTTAGGGTTAGGGTTAGATTTAGGCATAGGGTAGAGTTGGGTTTAGGGTAAGGTTTAGACATAGGATAAGGATTAGGGTAAAGGTTACGGTTTGGGTTAGCATTTAAGGTTAGGGTTAGGGTTAAGGTAAGGGTAAGGGTTAGGTTTAGCGTTAGCGTTAGTTTTAGGATTAGGTTTGGTTTAGGTTTATGCTTAGGGTTTGGTTTGGGTTTAGCGTAAGGGTTTGGGATAGGGTAAGGATTAGTGTAAGGGTTAGGGTCTGGGTTAGCATTATACGTATAGGTTAGGGTTAGGTTTAGGTTTAGGGTTAGGATTAGAGGTTAGGGGTTAGGGTAAGGGTTAGGGTCTGTGTTACCATTAAAATTAGAATCAGGGTTTGGGGATAGGGGTTGCAGTTAGAGTTAGGGTTAGGGGTTAGTGTTAGCGTTAGGGTTAGGATTAGGGTTTGGTTAAGGTTTAGGCTTAGGCTTGGGGTTAGGATAAGGTTTCAGGATAGGGTAAGGATTAGGTTAAGGGTTAGGGTGTAAGATAGCATTTCAGGTTAGGGTTAGGGTTAGGGTAAGGTTCAGGGTTAGGGTTAGGGTTTGGGTTAGGGTTAGGGTTAGTGTTAGGTTTAGGCTTATGGTAAGAGTTGGGTTTAGGGTAAAGTTAAGGTTTAGGGTAAGGATTAAGGTAAGTGTTACAGTCTGAGTTAGCATTTAAGGTCAGGGTTAGGGTAAGGGTAAGGGTTAGTGTTAGGCTTAGGGTTAGGGGTTAGGGTTAGGGGTTAGGGTTAGGGTTAGGATTGGTTTAGCGTAAGGGTTCTCGATAGGGTAAGTATTAGTGTAAGGGTTAGTGTCTGGGTTAGCATTACAGGTAAATTTAGGGTTAGGGTTTGGGTTAGGGTTATGGTTAGGGTTAGGGATAGAGGTTGTGGGTTAGGTTTCGGGTTGGGTTCTGGGTTAGGGTTAGGGTTAGGTTTAGGGTTAGGGTTAGGGTTAGGGTTACAGGTTAGGAGTTAGGTTAGGGTTAGGGTTAGGGTTAGGGTGAGGGTTAGGAATTAGGGTTAGGGTTAGGTTTTGGGTTAGGGTTAGGGTTAGGGTTTAGGTTAGGGTTAGGGTTAGGGTTAGATTTAGGCATAGGGTGGAGTTGGGTTTAGGGTTAGGGTTAGGGTTAGGGTTAGGGTTAGGGTTAGGGTTAGGGTTAGGGTTAGGATTAGGGTTAGGATTAGGGTTGGGGTTAGGTTAAGATTTCAGGATAGGTTAAGGATTAGTGTAAGGGTTAGGGTCTGGCTTACCATTTAATGTTAGGGTTAGGGTTAGGGTTAGGGTTAGGTTTTGGTTTAGTCTTAGGGTAAGCGTTGGTTTTAGGGTAAGGTTTAGACATAGGGTAAGCATTAGGGTAAAGATTAGGGTTAGGGTTAGGTTAGGGTTAGGGTTAGGGTTAGATTGAGGCATAGGGTAAGAGTTGGGTTTAGGGTAAGGTTTAGACATAGGATAAGGATTAGGGTGAAGGTTACGGTTTGGGTTAGCATTTAAGGTTAGGGTTAGGGTTAAGGTAAGGGTAAGGGTTAGGTTTAGCGTTAGCGTTAGGTTTAGGATTAGGTTTGGTTTAGGTTTATGCTTAGGGTTTGGATTGGGTTTAGCGTAAGGGTTCGGGATAGGGTAAGGATTAGTGTAAGGGTTAGGGTCGGGGTTAGCATTAGATGTATAGGTTAGGGTTAGGTTTAGATTTGGGGTTAGCGTTAGGGTTAGGGTTAAGGTTAGAATTAGGGTTAGGGTTAGGGTTAGGTTTAGGTTTAGGGTTAGTGTTAGGGTTAGGATTAGAGGTTAGGGGTTAGGGTAAGGGTTAGGGTCTGGGTTAGCATTAAAATTAGAATTAGGGTTAGGGGTTAGGGGTTGAGATGAAAGTTCGGGTTAGGGTTAGGGTTAGGGTTACGTTTAGGGTTAGGGTTAGGATTAGGGTTTGGTTAAGTGTTAGGGTTAGGGTTAGGGTTAGGGTTAGGGTTAGCGTTAGGGTTAGGCTTAGGGTTTGGTTAAGGTTTAGTCTTAGGCTTGGTGTTAGGGTAAGGTTTCAGGAAAGGGTAAGGATTAGGTTAAGGGTTAGGGTGAGGGTTAGGGTTTTGATTAGGGTTAGGGTTAGGGTTAGGGTTAGTGTTAGTGTTAGGGTTAGGGTTAGGTTTAGGGTTAGGGTTAGGGTTAGGGCTGGTGTTAGGGTAAGGTTTCAGGATAGGGTTAGGTTTAGGGTTCGCGTTAGGGTTAGCGTCAGGGCTTTGGGTTAGAGTTAGGGTTAGGGTTTGGGTTAGGTTTTAGTTTAGGCTTAGGGTAAGAGTTGTGTTTAGGGTAAGGTTTAGACATAGGGTAAGCATTACGGTACAGGTTACGGTTAGGGTTAGGGTTAGGGTTAGGGTTAGGGTTAGGGGTTAGTGTTAGGTTTAGGGTTAGGGTTAGGGTTAAGGTAAGGTTTCGGGATAGGGTTAGGTTTAGGGTTAGGGTTAGGGTCAGGGTTAGGTTTAGGGTTAGGGTTAGGGTTAGGGTTAGAGGTTAGGAGTTAGGTTAGGTTAGGGTTAGGGTTAGGGTTAGGATTAGGTGTTAGTGTTAGGTTTAGGGTTAGGGTTAGGGTTAAGGTAAGGTTTCGGGATAGGGTTAGGTTTAGGGTTAGGGTTAGGGTTAGGGTTGGGGTTAGGGTTAGTGTTAGGGCTGGGGTTAGGGTAAGGTTTCAGGATTGGGTAAGGTTTAGGGTTAGGTTTAGGGTTAGGGTTAGGGTTAGGGTTAGGATTAGGGTTAGGGTTACAGTTAGGGTTAGGTTTCGGGTTAGTGTTAGGGTTAGGGTTAGGGTTCGGGTTCGGGTTAGGGCTGGGGTTAGGGTAAGGATTCAGGATAGGGTTAGGGTTAGGGTTAGGGTTAGGGTTAGGGTTAGGATTAGGGTTGGGTTTAGGGTAAGGTTTCGGGATAGGGTTAGGGTTAGGGTTAGGGTTAGGGTTAGGGTAAGGTTTCAGGATAGGGTTAGGGTTAAGGTTAGGGTTAGGGTTAGGGCTGGGTTTAGGGTAAGGTTTCAGGATAGGGTTAGACTTAGCGTTACGGTTAGGGTTAGGGGTAGGATTAGGTTTAGGGTTAGTGTTAGGGTTTAGGGTTAGGGTTAGGGTTAGGGTGAGGGTTAGGAGTTAGGGTTAGGGTTAGGTTTTGGGTTAGGGTTAGGGTTAGGGTTAAGGTTAGGGTTAGGGTTAGGGTTAGATTTAGGCATAGGGTAGAGTTGGGTTTAGGGTAAGGTTTAGACATAGGATAAGGATTAGGGTAAAGGTTACGGTTTGGGTTAGCATTTAAGGTTAGGGTTAGGGTTAAGGTAAGGGTAAGGGTTAGGTTTAGCGTTAGCGTTAGTTTTAGGATTAGGTTTGGTTTAGGTTTATGCTTAGGGTTTGGTTTGGGTTTAGCGTAAGGGTTTGGGATAGGGTAAGGATTAGTGTAAGGGTTAGGGTCTGGGTTAGCATTATACGTATAGGTTAGGGTTAGGTTTAGGTTTAGGGTTAGGATTAGAGGTTAGGGGTTAGGGTAAGGGTTAGGGTCTGTGTTACCATTAAAATTAGAATCAGGGTTTGGGGATAGGGGTTGCAGTTAGAGTTAGGGTTAGGGGTTAGTGTTAGCGTTAGGGTTAGGATTAGGGTTTGGTTAAGGTTTAGGCTTAGGCTTGGGGTTAGGATAAGGTTTCAGGATAGGGTAAGGATTAGGTTAAGGGTTAGGGTGTAAGATAGCATTTCAGGTTAGGGTTAGGGTTAGGGTAAGGTTCAGGGTTAGGGTTAGGGTTTGGGTTAGGGTTAGGGTTAGTGTTAGGTTTAGGCTTATGGTAAGAGTTGGGTTTAGGGTAAAGTTAAGGTTTAGGGTAAGGATTAAGGTAAGTGTTACAGTCTGAGTTAGCATTTAAGGTCAGGGTTAGGGTAAGGGTAAGGGTTAGTGTTAGGCTTAGGGTTAGGGGTTAGGGTTAGGGGTTAGGGTTAGGGTTAGGATTGGTTTAGCGTAAGGGTTCTCGATAGGGTAAGTATTAGTGTAAGGGTTAGTGTCTGGGTTAGCATTACAGGTAAATTTAGGGTTAGGGTTTGGGTTAGGGTTATGGTTAGGGTTAGGGATAGAGGTTGCGGGTTAGGTTTCGGGTTGGGTTCTGGGTTAGGGTTAGGGTTAGGTTTAGGGTTAGGGTTAGGGTTAGGGTTACAGGTTAGGAGTTAGGTTAGGGTTAGGGTTAGGGTTAGGGTGAGGGTTAGGAATTAGGGTTAGGGTTAGGTTTTGGGTTAGGGTTAGGGTTAGGGTTTAGGTTAGGGTTAGGGTTAGGGTTAGATTTAGGCATAGGGTGGAGTTGGGTTTAGGGTTAGGGTTAGGGTTAGGGTTAGGGTTAGGGTTAGGATTAGGGTTAGGATTAGGGTTGGGGTTAGGTTAAGATTTCAGGATAGGTTAAGGATTAGTGTAAGGGTTAGGGTCTGGCTTACCATTTAATGTTAGGGTTAGGGTTAGGGTTAGGGTTAGGTTTTGGTTTAGTCTTAGGGTAAGCGTTGGTTTTAGGGTAAGGTTTAGACATAGGGTAAGCATTAGGGTAAAGATTAGGGTTAGGGTTAGGTTAGGGTTAGGGTTAGGGTTAGATTGAGGCATAGGGTAAGAGTTGGGTTTAGGGTAAGGTTTAGACATAGGATAAGGATTAGGGTGAAGGTTACGGTTTGGGTTAGCATTTAAGGTTAGGGTTAGGGTTAAGGTAAGGGTAAGGGTTAGGTTTAGCGTTAGCGTTAGGTTTAGGATTAGGTTTGGTTTAGGTTTATGCTTAGGGTTTGGATTGGGTTTAGCGTAAGGGTTCGGGATAGGGTAAGGATTAGTGTAAGGGTTAGGGTCGGGGTTAGCATTAGATGTATAGGTTAGGGTTAGGTTTAGATTTGGGGTTAGCGTTAGGGTTAGGGTTAAGGTTAGAATTAGGGTTAGGGTTAGGGTTAGGTTTAGGTTTAGGGTTAGTGTTAGGGTTAGGATTAGAGGTTAGGGGTTAGGGTAAGGGTTAGGGTCTGGGTTAGCATTAAAATTAGAATTAGGGTTAGGGGTTAGGGGTTGAGATGAGAGTTCGGGTTAGGGTTAGGGTTAGGGTTACGTTTAGGGTTAGGGTTAGGATTAGGGTTTGGTTAAGTGTTAGGGTTAGGGTTAGGGTTAGGGTTAGGGTTAGCGTTAGGGTTAGGCTTAGGGTTTGGTTAAGGTTTAGTCTTAGGCTTGGTGTTAGGGTAAGGTTTCAGGAAAGGGTAAGGATTAGGTTAAGGGTTAGGGTGAGGGTTAGGGTTTTGATTAGGGTTAGGGTTAGGGTTAGGGTTAGGGTTAGGGTTAGTGTTAGGGTTAGGGTTAGGTTTAGGGTTAGGGTTAGGGTTAGGGCTGGTGTTAGGGTAAGGTTTCAGGATAGGGTTAGGTTTAGGGTTCGCGTTAGGGTTAGCGTCAGGGCTTTGGGTTAGAGTTAGGGTTAGGGTTTGGGTTAGGTTTTAGTTTAGGCTTAGGGTAAGAGTTGTGTTTAGGGTAAGGTTTAGACATAGGGTAAGCATTACGGTACAGGTTACGGTTAGGGTTAGGGTTAGGGTTAGGGTTAGGGTTAGGGGTTAGTGTTAGGTTTAGGGTTAGGGTTAGGGTTAAGGTAAGGTTTCGGGATAGGGTTAGGTTTAGGGTTAGGGTTAGGGTCAGGGTTAGGTTTAGGGTTAGGGTTAGGGTTAGGGTTAGAGGTTAGGAGTTAGGTTAGGTTAGGGTTAGGGTTAGGGTTAGGGTTAGGATTAGGTGTTAGTGTTAGGTTTAGGGTTAGGGTTAGGGTTAAGGTAAGGTTTCGGGATAGGGTTAGGTTTAGGGTTAGGGTTAGGGTTAGGGTTGGGGTTAGGGTTAGTGTTAGGGCTGGGGTTAGGGTAAGGTTTCAGGATTGGGTAAGGTTTAGGGTTAGGTTTAGGGTTAGGGTTAGGGTTAGGGTTAGGATTAGGGTTAGGGTTACAGTTAGGGTTAGGTTTCGGGTTAGTGTTAGGGTTAGGGTTAGGGTTCGGGTTCGGGTTAGGGCTGGGGTTAGGGTAAGGATTCAGGATAGGGTTAGGGTTAGGGTTAGGGTTAGGGTTAGGGTTAGGATTAGGGTTGGGTTTAGGGTAAGGTTTCGGGATAGGGTTAGGGTTAGGGTTAGGGTTAGGGTTAGGGTAAGGTTTCAGGATAGGGTTAGGGTTAGGGTTAGGGTTAGGGTTAGGGCTGGGTTTAGGGTAAGGTTTCAGGATAGGGTTAGACTTAGCGTTACGGTTAGGGTTAGGGGTAGGATTAGGTTTAGGGTTAGTGTTAGGGTTTAGGGTTAGGGTTAGGGTTAGGGTGAGGGTTAGGAGTTAGGGTTAGGGTTAGGTTTTGGGTTAGGGTTAGGGTTAGGGTTAAGGTTAGGGTTAGGGTTAGGGTTAGATTTAGGCATAGGGTAGAGTTGGGTTTAGGGTAAGGTTTAGACATAGGATAAGGATTAGGGTAAAGGTTACGGTTTGGGTTAGCATTTAAGGTTAGGGTTAGGGTTAAGGTAAGGGTAAGGGTTAGGTTTAGCGTTAGCGTTAGTTTTAGGATTAGGTTTGGTTTAGGTTTATGCTTAGGGTTTGGTTTGGGTTTAGCGTAAGGGTTTGGGATAGGGTAAGGATTAGTGTAAGGGTTAGGGTCTGGGTTAGCATTATACGTATAGGTTAGGGTTAGGTTTAGGTTTAGGGTTAGGATTAGAGGTTAGGGGTTAGGGTAAGGGTTAGGGTCTGTGTTACCATTAAAATTAGAATCAGGGTTTGGGGATAGGGGTTGCAGTTAGAGTTAGGGTTAGGGGTTAGTGTTAGCGTTAGGGTTAGGATTAGGGTTTGGTTAAGGTTTAGGCTTAGGCTTGGGGTTAGGATAAGGTTTCAGGATAGGGTAAGGATTAGGTTAAGGGTTAGGGTGTAAGATAGCATTTCAGGTTAGGGTTAGGGTTAGGGTAAGGTTCAGGGTTAGGGTTAGGGTTTGGGTTAGGGTTAGGGTTAGTGTTAGGTTTAGGCTTATGGTAAGAGTTGGGTTTAGGGTAAAGTTAAGGTTTAGGGTAAGGATTAAGGTAAGTGTTACAGTCTGAGTTAGCATTTAAGGTCAGGGTTAGGGTAAGGGTAAGGGTTAGTGTTAGGCTTAGGGTTAGGGGTTAGGGTTAGGGGTTAGGGTTAGGGTTAGGATTGGTTTAGCGTAAGGGTTCTCGATAGGGTAAGTATTAGTGTAAGGGTTAGTGTCTGGGTTAGCATTACAGGTAAATTTAGGGTTAGGGTTTGGGTTAGGGTTATGGTTAGGGTTAGGGATAGAGGTTGCGGGTTAGGTTTCGGGTTGGGTTCTGGGTTAGGGTTAGGGTTAGGTTTAGGGTTAGGGTTAGGGTTAGGGTTACAGGTTAGGAGTTAGGTTAGGGTTAGGGTTAGGGTTAGGGTGAGGGTTAGGAATTAGGGTTAGGGTTAGGTTTTGGGTTAGGGTTAGGGTTAGGGTTTAGGTTAGGGTTAGGGTTAGGGTTAGATTTAGGCATAGGGTGGAGTTGGGTTTAGGGTTAGGGTTAGGGTTAGGGTTAGGGTTAGGGTTAGGATTAGGGTTAGGATTAGGGTTGGGGTTAGGTTAAGATTTCAGGATAGGTTAAGGATTAGTGTAAGGGTTAGGGTCTGGCTTACCATTTAATGTTAGGGTTAGGGTTAGGGTTAGGGTTAGGTTTTGGTTTAGTCTTAGGGTAAGCGTTGGTTTTAGGGTAAGGTTTAGACATAGGGTAAGCATTAGGGTAAAGATTAGGGTTAGGGTTAGGTTAGGGTTAGGGTTAGGGTTAGATTGAGGCATAGGGTAAGAGTTGGGTTTAGGGTAAGGTTTAGACATAGGATAAGGATTAGGGTGAAGGTTACGGTTTGGGTTAGCATTTAAGGTTAGGGTTAGGGTTAAGGTAAGGGTAAGGGTTAGGTTTAGCGTTAGCGTTAGGTTTAGGATTAGGTTTGGTTTAGGTTTATGCTTAGGGTTTGGATTGGGTTTAGCGTAAGGGTTCGGGATAGGGTAAGGATTAGTGTAAGGGTTAGGGTCGGGGTTAGCATTAGATGTATAGGTTAGGGTTAGGTTTAGATTTGGGGTTAGCGTTAGGGTTAGGGTTAAGGTTAGAATTAGGGTTAGGGTTAGGGTTAGGTTTAGGTTTAGGGTTAGTGTTAGGGTTAGGATTAGAGGTTAGGGGTTAGGGTAAGGGTTAGGGTCTGGGTTAGCATTAAAATTAGAATTAGGGTTAGGGGTTAGGGGTTGAGATGAGAGTTCGGGTTAGGGTTAGGGTTAGGGTTACGTTTAGGGTTAGGGTTAGGATTAGGGTTTGGTTAAGTGTTAGGGTTAGGGTTAGGGTTAGGGTTAGGGTTAGCGTTAGGGTTAGGCTTAGGGTTTGGTTAAGGTTTAGTCTTAGGCTTGGTGTTAGGGTAAGGTTTCAGGAAAGGGTAAGGATTAGGTTAAGGGTTAGGGTGAGGGTTAGGGTTTTGATTAGGGTTAGGGTTAGGGTTAGGGTTAGGGTTAGGGTTAGTGTTAGGGTTAGGGTTAGGTTTAGGGTTAGGGTTAGGGTTAGGGCTGGTGTTAGGGTAAGGTTTCAGGATAGGGTTAGGTTTAGGGTTCGCGTTAGGGTTAGCGTCAGGGCTTTGGGTTAGAGTTAGGGTTAGGGTTTGGGTTAGGTTTTAGTTTAGGCTTAGGGTAAGAGTTGTGTTTAGGGTAAGGTTTAGACATAGGGTAAGCATTACGGTACAGGTTACGGTTAGGGTTAGGGTTAGGGTTAGGGTTAGGGTTAGGGGTTAGTGTTAGGTTTAGGGTTAGGGTTAGGGTTAAGGTAAGGTTTCGGGATAGGGTTAGGTTTAGGGTTAGGGTTAGGGTCAGGGTTAGGTTTAGGGTTAGGGTTAGGGTTAGGGTTAGAGGTTAGGAGTTAGGTTAGGTTAGGGTTAGGGTTAGGGTTAGGGTTAGGATTAGGTGTTAGTGTTAGGTTTAGGGTTAGGGTTAGGGTTAAGGTAAGGTTTCGGGATAGGGTTAGGTTTAGGGTTAGGGTTAGGGTTAGGGTTGGGGTTAGGGTTAGTGTTAGGGCTGGGGTTAGGGTAAGGTTTCAGGATTGGGTAAGGTTTAGGGTTAGGTTTAGGGTTAGGGTTAGGGTTAGGGTTAGGATTAGGGTTAGGGTTACAGTTAGGGTTAGGTTTCGGGTTAGTGTTAGGGTTAGGGTTAGGGTTCGGGTTCGGGTTAGGGCTGGGGTTAGGGTAAGGATTCAGGATAGGGTTAGGGTTAGGGTTAGGGTTAGGGTTAGGGTTAGGATTAGGGTTGGGTTTAGGGTAAGGTTTCGGGATAGGGTTAGGGTTAGGGTTAGGGTTAGGGTTAGGGTAAGGTTTCAGGATAGGGTTAGGGTTAGGGTTAGGGTTAGGGTTAGGGCTGGGTTTAGGGTAAGGTTTCAGGATAGGGTTAGACTTAGCGTTACGGTTAGGGTTAGGGGTAGGATTAGGTTTAGGGTTAGTGTTAGGGTTTAGGGTTAGGGTTAGGGTTAGGGTGAGGGTTAGGAGTTAGGGTTAGGGTTAGGTTTTGGGTTAGGGTTAGGGTTAGGGTTAAGGTTAGGGTTAGGGTTAGGGTTAGATTTAGGCATAGGGTAGAGTTGGGTTTAGGGTAAGGTTTAGACATAGGATAAGGATTAGGGTAAAGGTTACGGTTTGGGTTAGCATTTAAGGTTAGGGTTAGGGTTAAGGTAAGGGTAAGGGTTAGGTTTAGCGTTAGCGTTAGTTTTAGGATTAGGTTTGGTTTAGGTTTATGCTTAGGGTTTGGTTTGGGTTTAGCGTAAGGGTTTGGGATAGGGTAAGGATTAGTGTAAGGGTTAGGGTCTGGGTTAGCATTATACGTATAGGTTAGGGTTAGGTTTAGGTTTAGGGTTAGGATTAGAGGTTAGGGGTTAGGGTAAGGGTTAGGGTCTGTGTTACCATTAAAATTAGAATCAGGGTTTGGGGATAGGGGTTGCAGTTAGAGTTAGGGTTAGGGGTTAGTGTTAGCGTTAGGGTTAGGATTAGGGTTTGGTTAAGGTTTAGGCTTAGGCTTGGGGTTAGGATAAGGTTTCAGGATAGAGTAAGGATTAGGTTAAGGGTTAGGGTGTAAGATAGCATTTCAGGTTAGGGTTAGGGTTAGGGTAAGGTTCAGGGTTAGGGTTAGGGTTTGGGTTAGGGTTAGGGTTAGTGTTAGGTTTAGGCTTATGGTAAGAGTTGGGTTTAGGGTAAAGTTAAGGTTTAGGGTAAGGATTAAGGTAAGTGTTACAGTCTGAGTTAGCATTTAAGGTCAGGGTTAGGGTAAGGGTAAGGGTTAGTGTTAGGCTTAGGGTTAGGGGTTAGGGTTAGGGGTTAGGGTTAGGGTTAGGATTGGTTTAGCGTAAGGGTTCTCGATAGGGTAAGTATTAGTGTAAGGGTTAGTGTCTGGGTTAGCATTACAGGTAAATTTAGGGTTAGGGTTTGGGTTAGGGTTATGGTTAGGGTTAGGGATAGAGGTTGCGGGTTAGGTTTCGGGTTGGGTTCTGGGTTAGGGTTAGGGTTAGGTTTAGGGTTAGGGTTAGGGTTAGGGTTACAGGTTAGGAGTTAGGTTAGGGTTAGGGTTAGGGTTAGGGTGAGGGTTAGGAATTAGGGTTAGGGTTAGGTTTTGGGTTAGGGTTAGGGTTAGGGTTTAGGTTAGGGTTAGGGTTAGGGTTAGATTTAGGCATAGGGTGGAGTTGGGTTTAGGGTTAGGGTTAGGGTTAGGGTTAGGGTTAGGGTTAGGGTTAGGATTAGGGTTAGGATTAGGGTTGGGGTTAGGTTAAGATTTCAGGATAGGTTAAGGATTAGTGTAAGGGTTAGGGTCTGGCTTACCATTTAATGTTAGGGTTAGGGTTAGGGTTAGGGTTAGGTTTTGGTTTAGTCTTAGGGTAAGCGTTGGTTTTAGGGTAAGGTTTAGACATAGGGTAAGCATTAGGGTAAAGATTAGGGTTAGGGTTAGGTTAGGGTTAGGGTTAGGGTTAGATTGAGGCATAGGGTAAGAGTTGGGTTTAGGGTAAGGTTTAGACATAGGATAAGGATTAGGGTGAAGGTTACGGTTTGGGTTAGCATTTAAGGTTAGGGTTAGGGTTAAGGTAAGGGTAAGGGTTAGGTTTAGCGTTAGCGTTAGGTTTAGGATTAGGTTTGGTTTAGGTTTATGCTTAGGGTTTGGATTGGGTTTAGCGTAAGGGTTCGGGATAGGGTAAGGATTAGTGTAAGGGTTAGGGTCGGGGTTAGCATTAGATGTATAGGTTAGGGTTAGGTTTAGATTTGGGGTTAGCGTTAGGGTTAGGGTTAAGGTTAGAATTAGGGTTAGGGTTAGGGTTAGGTTTAGGTTTAGGGTTAGTGTTAGGGTTAGGATTAGAGGTTAGGGGTTAGGGTAAGGGTTAGGGTCTGGGTTAGCATTAAAATTAGAATTAGGGTTAGGGGTTAGGGGTTGAGATGAGAGTTCGGGTTAGGGTTAGGGTTAGGGTTACGTTTAGGGTTAGGGTTAGGATTAGGGTTTGGTTAAGTGTTAGGGTTAGGGTTAGGGTTAGGGTTAGGGTTAGGGTTAGCGTTAGGGTTAGGCTTAGGGTTTGGTTAAGGTTTAGTCTTAGGCTTGGTGTTAGGGTAAGGTTTCAGGAAAGGGTAAGGATTAGGTTAAGGGTTAGGGTGAGGGTTAGGGTTTTGATTAGGGTTAGGGTTAGGGTTAGGGTTAGGGTTAGGGTTAGGGTTAGTGTTAGGGTTAGGGTTAGGTTTAGGGTTAGGGCTGGTGTTAGGGTAAGGTTTCAGGATAGGGTTAGGTTTAGGGTTCGCGTTAGGGTTAGCGTCAGGGCTTTGGGTTAGAGTTAGGGTTAGGGTTTGGGTTAGGTTTTAGTTTAGGCTTAGGGTAAGAGTTGTGTTTAGGGTAAGGTTTAGACATAGGGTAAGCATTACGGTACAGGTTACGGTTAGGGTTAGGGTTAGGGTTAGGGTTAGGGTTAGGGGTTAGTGTTAGGTTTAGGGTTAGGGTTAGGGTTAAGGTAAGGTTTCGGGATAGGGTTAGGTTTAGGGTTAGGGTTAGGGTCAGGGTTAGGT
Source organism: Calcarius lapponicus (assembly GCA_039654755.1). Lineage (NCBI taxonomy): Eukaryota > Metazoa > Chordata > Aves > Passeriformes > Fringillidae > Calcarius > Calcarius lapponicus. The sequence goes on from JBBFKN010000011.1 coordinate 23,350,301, forward strand.
TTAGGGTTAGGGTTAGGGTTAGGGTTAGAGGTTAGGAGTTAGGTTAGGTTAGGGTTAGGGTTAGGGTTAGGATTAGGTGTTAGTGTTAGGTTTAGGGTTAGGGTTAGGGTTAAGGTAAGGTTTCGGGATAGGGTTAGGGTTGGGGTTAGTGTTAGTGTTAGGGTTGGGGTTAGGGTTAGTGTTAGGGCTGGGGTTAGGGTAAGGTTTCAGGATCGGGTAAGGTTTAGGGTTAGGTTTAGGGTTAGGGTTAGGGTTAGGATTAGGGTTAGGGTTACAGTTAGGGTTAGGGTTCGGGTTAGTGTTAGTGTTAGGGTTAGGGTTAGGGTTCGGGTTCGGGTTAGGGCTGGGGTTAGGGTAAGGATTCAGGATAGGGTTAGGGTTAGGGTTAGGTTTAGGGTTAGGGTTAGGATTAGGGTTGGGTTTAGGGTAAGGTTTCGGGATAGGGTTAGGGTTAGGGTTAGGGTTTGGGTTAGGGTAAGGTTTCAGGATAGGGTTAGGGTTAGGGTTAGGGTTAGGGCTGGGTTTAGGGTAAGGTTTCAGGATAGGGTTAGACTTAGCGTTACGGTTAGGGTTAGTGGTAGGATTAGGTTTAGGGTTAGTGTTAGGGTTTAGGGTTAGGGTTAGGGTTAGGGTGAGGGTTAGGAGTTAGGGTTAGGGTTAGGTTTTGGGTTAGGGTTAGGGTTAGGGTTAAGGTTAGGGTTAGGGTTAGGGTTAGATTTAGGCATAGGGTAGAGTTGGGTTTAGGGTAAGGTTTAGACATAGGATAAGGATTAGGGTAAAGGTTACGGTTTGGGTTAGCATTTAAGGTTAGGGTTAGGGTTAAGGTAAGGGTAAGGGTTAGGTTTAGCGTTAGCGTTAGTTTTAGGATTAGGTTTGGTTTAGGTTTATGCTTAGGGTTTGGTTTGGGTTTAGCGTAAGGGTTTGGGATAGGGTAAGGATTAGTGTAAGGGTTAGGGTCTGGGTTAGCATTATACGTATAGGTTAGGGTTAGGTTTAGGTTTAGGGTTAGGATTAGAGGTTAGGGGTTAGGGTAAGGGTTAGGGTCTGTGTTACCATTAAAATTAGAATCAGGGTTTGGGGATAGGGGTTGCAGTTAGAGTTAGGGTTAGGGGTTAGAGTTAGCGTTAGGGTTAGGATTAGGGTTTGGTTAAGGTTTAGGCTTAGGCTTGGGGTTAGGATAAGGTTTCAGGATAGGGTAAGGATTAGGTTAAGGGTTAGGGTGTAAGATAGCATTTCAGGTTAGGGTTAGGGTTAGGGTAAGGTTCAGGGTTAGGGTTAGGGTTTGGGTTAGGGTTAGGGTTAGTGTTAGGTTTAGGCTTATGGTAAGAGTTGGGTTTAGGGTAAAGTTAAGGTTTAGGGTAAGGATTAAGGTAAGTGTTACAGTCTGAGTTAGCATTTAAGGTCAGGGTTAGGGTAAGGGTAAGGGTTAGTGTTAGGCTTAGGGTTAGGGGTTAGGGTTAGGGGTTAGGGTTAGGGTTAGGATTGGTTTAGTGTAAGGGTTCTCGATAGGGTAAGTATTAGTGTAAGGGTTAGTGTCTGGGTTAGCATTACAGGTAAATTTAGGGTTAGGGTTTGGGTTAGGGTTATGGTTAGGGTTAGGGATAGAGGTTGCGGGTTAGGTTTCGGGTTGGGTTCTGGGTTAGGGTTAGGGTTAGGTTTAGGGTTAGGGTTAGGGTTAGGGTTACAGGTTAGGAGTTAGGTTAGGGTTAGGGTTAGGGTTAGGGTTCGGGTTTGGGTTAGGGTTAGGGGTTAGTGTAAGGTTTAGGGTTAGGGTTAGGGTTAAGGTAAGGTTTCGGGATAGGGTTAGGGTTAGGGGTTAGTGTTAGGTTTAGGGTTAGGGTTAGGGTTAAGGTAAGGTTTCGGGATAGGGTTAGCTTTAGGTTTAGGGTTAGGGTTTTGGTTAAGTTTAGGGTTAGTGTTAGGGCTGGGGTTAGGGTAAGGTTTCAGGATCGGGTAAGGTTTAGGGTTAGGGTTAGGGTTAGGGTTAGGGTTAGGGTTAGGGTAAGGTTTCGGGATAGGGTTAGGGTTAGAGTTAGGGTAAGGTTTCAGGATAGGGTTATGGTTAGGGTTAGGGTTAGGGTTAGGGCTGGGTTTAGGGTAAGGTTTCAGGATAGGGTTAGACTTAGCGTTACGGTTAGGGTTAGAGGTTAGTGGTTAGTTTAGGGTTAGGGTTAGGGTTAGGGTTAGGGTTAGCGTTAGGGTTAGGCTTAGGGTTTGGTTAAGGTTTAGTCTTAGGCTTGGTGTTAGGGTAAGGTTTCAGGAAAGGGTAAGGATTAGGTTAAGGGTTAGGGTGAGGGTTAGGGTTTTGATTAGGGTTAGGGTTAGGGTTAGGGTTAGTGTTAGTGTTAGGGTTAGGGTTAGGTTTAGGGTTAGGGTTAGGGTTAGGGCTGGTGTTAGGGTAAGGTTTCAGGATAGGGTTAGGTTTAGGGTTCGCGTTAGGGTTAGCGTCAGGGCTTTGGGTTAGAGTTAGGGTTAGGGTTTGGGTTAGGTTTTAGTTTAGGCTTAGGGTAAGAGTTGTGTTTAGGGTAAGGTTTAGACATAGGGTAAGCATTACGGTACAGGTTACGGTTAGGGTTAGGGTTAGGGTTAGGGTTAGGGTTAGGGGTTAGTGTTAGGTTTAGGGTTAGGGTTAGGGTTAAGGTAAGGTTTCGGGATAGGGTTAGGTTTAGGGTTAGGGTTAGGGTCAGGGTTAGGTTTAGGGTTAGGGTTAGGGTTAGGGTTAGAGGTTAGGAGTTAGGTTAGGTTAGGGTTAGGGTTAGGGTTAGGATTAGGTGTTAGTGTTAGGTTTAGGGTTAGGGTTAGGGTTAAGGTAAGGTTTCGGGATAGGGTTAGGTTTAGGGTTAGGGTTAGGGTTAGGGTTGGGGTTAGGGTTAGTGTTAGGGCTGGGGTTAGGGTAAGGTTTCAGGATTGGGTAAGGTTTAGGGTTAGGTTTAGGGTTAGGGTTAGGGTTAGGGTTAGGATTAGGGTTAGGGTTACAGTTAGGGTTAGGTTTCGGGTTAGTGTTAGGGTTAGGGTTAGGGTTCGGGTTCGGGTTAGGGCTGGGGTTAGGGTAAGGATTCAGGATAGGGTTAGGGTTAGGGTTAGGGTTAGGGTTAGGGTTAGGGTTAGGATTAGGGTTGGGTTTAGGGTAAGGTTTCGGGATAGGGTTAGGGTTAGGGTTAGGGTTAGGGTTAGGGTAAGGTTTCAGGATAGGGTTAGGGTTAGGGTTAGGGTTAGGGTTAGGGCTGGGTTTAGGGTAAGGTTTCAGGATAGGGTTAGACTTAGCGTTACGGTTAGGGTTAGGGGTAGGATTAGGTTTAGGGTTAGTGTTAGGGTTTAGGGTTAGGGTTAGGGTTAGGGTGAGGGTTAGGAGTTAGGGTTAGGGTTAGGTTTTGGGTTAGGGTTAGGGTTAGGGTTAAGGTTAGGGTTAGGGTTAGGGTTAGATTTAGGCATAGGGTAGAGTTGGGTTTAGGGTAAGGTTTAGACATAGGATAAGGATTAGGGTAAAGGTTACGGTTTGGGTTAGCATTTAAGGTTAGGGTTAGGGTTAAGGTAAGGGTAAGGGTTAGGTTTAGCGTTAGCGTTAGTTTTAGGATTAGGTTTGGTTTAGGTTTATGCTTAGGGTTTGGTTTGGGTTTAGCGTAAGGGTTTGGGATAGGGTAAGGATTAGTGTAAGGGTTAGGGTCTGGGTTAGCATTATACGTATAGGTTAGGGTTAGGTTTAGGTTTAGGGTTAGGATTAGAGGTTAGGGGTTAGGGTAAGGGTTAGGGTCTGTGTTACCATTAAAATTAGAATCAGGGTTTGGGGATAGGGGTTGCAGTTAGAGTTAGGGTTAGGGGTTAGTGTTAGCGTTAGGGTTAGGATTAGGGTTTGGTTAAGGTTTAGGCTTAGGCTTGGGGTTAGGATAAGGTTTCAGGATAGAGTAAGGATTAGGTTAAGGGTTAGGGTGTAAGATAGCATTTCAGGTTAGGGTTAGGGTTAGGGTAAGGTTCAGGGTTAGGGTTAGGGTTTGGGTTAGGGTTAGGGTTAGTGTTAGGTTTAGGCTTATGGTAAGAGTTGGGTTTAGGGTAAAGTTAAGGTTTAGGGTAAGGATTAAGGTAAGTGTTACAGTCTGAGTTAGCATTTAAGGTCAGGGTTAGGGTAAGGGTAAGGGTTAGTGTTAGGCTTAGGGTTAGGGGTTAGGGTTAGGGGTTAGGGTTAGGGTTAGGATTGGTTTAGCGTAAGGGTTCTCGATAGGGTAAGTATTAGTGTAAGGGTTAGTGTCTGGGTTAGCATTACAGGTAAATTTAGGGTTAGGGTTTGGGTTAGGGTTATGGTTAGGGTTAGGGATAGAGGTTGCGGGTTAGGTTTCGGGTTGGGTTCTGGGTTAGGGTTAGGGTTAGGTTTAGGGTTAGGGTTAGGGTTAGGGTTACAGGTTAGGAGTTAGGTTAGGGTTAGGGTTAGGGTTAGGGTGAGGGTTAGGAATTAGGGTTAGGGTTAGGTTTTGGGTTAGGGTTAGGGTTAGGGTTTAGGTTAGGGTTAGGGTTAGGGTTAGATTTAGGCATAGGGTGGAGTTGGGTTTAGGGTTAGGGTTAGGGTTAGGGTTAGGGTTAGGGTTAGGGTTAGGATTAGGGTTAGGATTAGGGTTGGGGTTAGGTTAAGATTTCAGGATAGGTTAAGGATTAGTGTAAGGGTTAGGGTCTGGCTTACCATTTAATGTTAGGGTTAGGGTTAGGGTTAGGGTTAGGTTTTGGTTTAGTCTTAGGGTAAGCGTTGGTTTTAGGGTAAGGTTTAGACATAGGGTAAGCATTAGGGTAAAGATTAGGGTTAGGGTTAGGTTAGGGTTAGGGTTAGGGTTAGATTGAGGCATAGGGTAAGAGTTGGGTTTAGGGTAAGGTTTAGACATAGGATAAGGATTAGGGTGAAGGTTACGGTTTGGGTTAGCATTTAAGGTTAGGGTTAGGGTTAAGGTAAGGGTAAGGGTTAGGTTTAGCGTTAGCGTTAGGTTTAGGATTAGGTTTGGTTTAGGTTTATGCTTAGGGTTTGGATTGGGTTTAGCGTAAGGGTTCGGGATAGGGTAAGGATTAGTGTAAGGGTTAGGGTCGGGGTTAGCATTAGATGTATAGGTTAGGGTTAGGTTTAGATTTGGGGTTAGCGTTAGGGTTAGGGTTAAGGTTAGAATTAGGGTTAGGGTTAGGGTTAGGTTTAGGTTTAGGGTTAGTGTTAGGGTTAGGATTAGAGGTTAGGGGTTAGGGTAAGGGTTAGGGTCTGGGTTAGCATTAAAATTAGAATTAGGGTTAGGGGTTAGGGGTTGAGATGAGAGTTCGGGTTAGGGTTAGGGTTAGGGTTACGTTTAGGGTTAGGGTTAGGATTAGGGTTTGGTTAAGTGTTAGGGTTAGGGTTAGGGTTAGGGTTAGGGTTAGGGTTAGCGTTAGGGTTAGGCTTAGGGTTTGGTTAAGGTTTAGTCTTAGGCTTGGTGTTAGGGTAAGGTTTCAGGAAAGGGTAAGGATTAGGTTAAGGGTTAGGGTGAGGGTTAGGGTTTTGATTAGGGTTAGGGTTAGGGTTAGGGTTAGGGTTAGGGTTAGGGTTAGTGTTAGGGTTAGGGTTAGGTTTAGGGTTAGGGCTGGTGTTAGGGTAAGGTTTCAGGATAGGGTTAGGTTTAGGGTTCGCGTTAGGGTTAGCGTCAGGGCTTTGGGTTAGAGTTAGGGTTAGGGTTTGGGTTAGGTTTTAGTTTAGGCTTAGGGTAAGAGTTGTGTTTAGGGTAAGGTTTAGACATAGGGTAAGCATTACGGTACAGGTTACGGTTAGGGTTAGGGTTAGGGTTAGGGTTAGGGTTAGGGGTTAGTGTTAGGTTTAGGGTTAGGGTTAGGGTTAAGGTAAGGTTTCGGGATAGGGTTAGGTTTAGGGTTAGGGTTAGGGTCAGGGTTAGGTTTAGGGTTAGGGTTAGGGTTAGGGTTAGAGGTTAGGAGTTAGGTTAGGTTAGGGTTAGGGTTAGGGTTAGGATTAGGTGTTAGTGTTAGGTTTAGGGTTAGGGTTAGGGTTAAGGTAAGGTTTCGGGATAGGGTTAGGGTTGGGGTTAGTGTTAGTGTTAGGGTTGGGGTTAGGGTTAGTGTTAGGGCTGGGGTTAGGGTAAGGTTTCAGGATCGGGTAAGGTTTAGGGTTAGGTTTAGGGTTAGGGTTAGGGTTAGGATTAGGGTTAGGGTTACAGTTAGGGTTAGGGTTCGGGTTAGTGTTAGTGTTAGGGTTAGGGTTAGGGTTCGGGTTCGGGTTAGGGCTGGGGTTAGGGTAAGGATTCAGGATAGGGTTAGGGTTAGGGTTAGGTTTAGGGTTAGGGTTAGGATTAGGGTTGGGTTTAGGGTAAGGTTTCGGGATAGGGTTAGGGTTAGGGTTAGGGTTAGGGTTAGGGTAAGGTTTCAGGATAGGGTTAGGGTTAGGGTTAGGGTTAGGGCTGGGTTTAGGGTAAGGTTTCAGGATAGGGTTAGACTTAGCGTTACGGTTAGGGTTAGTGGTAGGATTAGGTTTAGGGTTAGTGTTAGGGTTTAGGGTTAGGGTTAGGGTTAGGGTGAGGGTTAGGAGTTAGGGTTAGGGTTAGGTTTTGGGTTAGGGTTAGGGTTAGGGTTAAGGTTAGGGTTAGGGTTAGGGTTAGATTTAGGCATAGGGTAGAGTTGGGTTTAGGGTAAGGTTTAGACATAGGATAAGGATTAGGGTAAAGGTTACGGTTTGGGTTAGCATTTAAGGTTAGGGTTAGGGTTAAGGTAAGGGTAAGGGTTAGGTTTAGCGTTAGCGTTAGTTTTAGGATTAGGTTTGGTTTAGGTTTATGCTTAGGGTTTGGTTTGGGTTTAGCGTAAGGGTTTGGGATAGGGTAAGGATTAGTGTAAGGGTTAGGGTCTGGGTTAGCATTATACGTATAGGTTAGGGTTAGGTTTAGGTTTAGGGTTAGGATTAGAGGTTAGGGGTTAGGGTAAGGGTTAGGGTCTGTGTTACCATTAAAATTAGAATCAGGGTTTGGGGATAGGGGTTGCAGTTAGAGTTAGGGTTAGGGGTTAGAGTTAGCGTTAGGGTTAGGATTAGGGTTTGGTTAAGGTTTAGGCTTAGGCTTGGGGTTAGGATAAGGTTTCAGGATAGGGTAAGGATTAGGTTAAGGGTTAGGGTGTAAGATAGCATTTCAGGTTAGGGTTAGGGTTAGGGTAAGGTTCAGGGTTAGGGTTAGGGTTTGGGTTAGGGTTAGGGTTAGTGTTAGGTTTAGGCTTATGGTAAGAGTTGGGTTTAGGGTAAAGTTAAGGTTTAGGGTAAGGATTAAGGTAAGTGTTACAGTCTGAGTTAGCATTTAAGGTCAGGGTTAGGGTAAGGGTAAGGGTTAGTGTTAGGCTTAGGGTTAGGGGTTAGGGTTAGGGGTTAGGGTTAGGGTTAGGATTGGTTTAGTGTAAGGGTTCTCGATAGGGTAAGTATTAGTGTAAGGGTTAGTGTCTGGGTTAGCATTACAGGTAAATTTAGGGTTAGGGTTTGGGTTAGGGTTATGGTTAGGGTTAGGGATAGAGGTTGCGGGTTAGGTTTCGGGTTGGGTTCTGGGTTAGGGTTAGGGTTAGGTTTAGGGTTAGGGTTAGGGTTAGGGTTACAGGTTAGGAGTTAGGTTAGGGTTAGGGTTAGGGTTAGGGTTCGGGTTTGGGTTAGGGTTAGGGGTTAGTGTAAGGTTTAGGGTTAGGGTTAGGGTTAAGGTAAGGTTTCGGGATAGGGTTAGGGTTAGGGGTTAGTGTTAGGTTTAGGGTTAGGGTTAGGGTTAAGGTAAGGTTTCGGGATAGGGTTAGCTTTAGGTTTAGGGTTAGGGTTTTGGTTAAGTTTAGGGTTAGTGTTAGGGCTGGGGTTAGGGTAAGGTTTCAGGATCGGGTAAGGTTTAGGGTTAGGGTTAGGGTTAGGGTTAGGGTTAGGGTTAGGGTAAGGTTTCGGGATAGGGTTAGGGTTAGAGTTAGGGTAAGGTTTCAGGATAGGGTTATGGTTAGGGTTAGGGTTAGGGTTAGGGCTGGGTTTAGGGTAAGGTTTCAGGATAGGGTTAGACTTAGCGTTACGGTTAGGGTTAGAGGTTAGTGGTTAGTTTAGGGTTAGGGTTAGGGTTAGGGTTAGGGTTAGCGTTAGGGTTAGGCTTAGGGTTTGGTTAAGGTTTAGTCTTAGGCTTGGTGTTAGGGTAAGGTTTCAGGAAAGGGTAAGGATTAGGTTAAGGGTTAGGGTGAGGGTTAGGGTTTTGATTAGGGTTAGGGTTAGGGTTAGGGTTAGTGTTAGTGTTAGGGTTAGGGTTAGGTTTAGGGTTAGGGTTAGGGTTAGGGCTGGTGTTAGGGTAAGGTTTCAGGATAGGGTTAGGTTTAGGGTTCGCGTTAGGGTTAGCGTCAGGGCTTTGGGTTAGAGTTAGGGTTAGGGTTTGGGTTAGGTTTTAGTTTAGGCTTAGGGTAAGAGTTGTGTTTAGGGTAAGGTTTAGACATAGGGTAAGCATTACGGTACAGGTTACGGTTAGGGTTAGGGTTAGGGTTAGGGTTAGGGTTAGGGGTTAGTGTTAGGTTTAGGGTTAGGGTTAGGGTTAAGGTAAGGTTTCGGGATAGGGTTAGGTTTAGGGTTAGGGTTAGGGTCAGGGTTAGGTTTAGGGTTAGGGTTAGGGTTAGGGTTAGAGGTTAGGAGTTAGGTTAGGTTAGGGTTAGGGTTAGGGTTAGGATTAGGTGTTAGTGTTAGGTTTAGGGTTAGAGTTAGGGTTAAGGTAAGGTTTCGGGATAGGGTTAGGTTTAGGGTTAGGGTTAGGGTTAGGGTTGGGGTTAGGGTTAGTGTTAGGGCTGGGGTTAGGGTAAGGTTTCAGGATTGGGTAAGGTTTAGGGTTAGGTTTAGGGTTAGGGTTAGGGTTAGGGTTAGGATTAGGGTTAGGGTTACAGTTAGGGTTAGGTTTCGGGTTAGTGTTAGGGTTAGGGTTAGGGTTCGGGTTCGGGTTAGGGCTGGGGTTAGGGTAAGGATTCAGGATAGGGTTAGGGTTAGGGTTAGGGTTAGGGTTAGGGTTAGGGTTAGGATTAGGGTTGGGTTTAGGGTAAGGTTTCGGGATAGGGTTAGGGTTAGGGTTAGGGTTAGGGTTAGGGTAAGGTTTCAGGATAGGGTTAGGGTTAGGGTTAGGGTTAGGGTTAGGGCTGGGTTTAGGGTAAGGTTTCAGGATAGGGTTAGACTTAGCGTTACGGTTAGGGTTAGGGGTAGGATTAGGTTTAGGGTTAGTGTTAGGGTTTAGGGTTAGGGTTAGGGTTAGGGTGAGGGTTAGGAGTTAGGGTTAGGGTTAGGTTTTGGGTTAGGGTTAGGGTTAGGGTTAAGGTTAGGGTTAGGGTTAGGGTTAGATTTAGGCATAGGGTAGAGTTGGGTTTAGGGTAAGGTTTAGACATAGGATAAGGATTAGGGTAAAGGTTACGGTTTGGGTTAGCATTTAAGGTTAGGGTTAGGGTTAAGGTAAGGGTAAGGGTTAGGTTTAGCGTTAGCGTTAGTTTTAGGATTAGGTTTGGTTTAGGTTTATGCTTAGGGTTTGGTTTGGGTTTAGCGTAAGGGTTTGGGATAGGGTAAGGATTAGTGTAAGGGTTAGGGTCTGGGTTAGCATTATACGTATAGGTTAGGGTTAGGTTTAGGTTTAGGGTTAGGATTAGAGGTTAGGGGTTAGGGTAAGGGTTAGGGTCTGTGTTACCATTAAAATTAGAATCAGGGTTTGGGGATAGGGGTTGCAGTTAGAGTTAGGGTTAGGGGTTAGAGTTAGCGTTAGGGTTAGGATTAGGGTTTGGTTAAGGTTTAGGCTTAGGCTTGGGGTTAGGATAAGGTTTCAGGATAGGGTAAGGATTAGGTTAAGGGTTAGGGTGTAAGATAGCATTTCAGGTTAGGGTTAGGGTTAGGGTAAGGTTCAGGGTTAGGGTTAGGGTTTGGGTTAGGGTTAGGGTTAGTGTTAGGTTTAGGCTTATGGTAAGAGTTGGGTTTAGGGTAAAGTTAAGGTTTAGGGTAAGGATTAAGGTAAGTGTTACAGTCTGAGTTAGCATTTAAGGTCAGGGTTAGGGTAAGGGTAAGGGTTAGTGTTAGGCTTAGGGTTAGGGGTTAGGGTTAGGGGTTAGGGTTAGGGTTAGGATTGGTTTAGTGTAAGGGTTCTCGATAGGGTAAGTATTAGTGTAAGGGTTAGTGTCTGGGTTAGCATTACAGGTAAATTTAGGGTTAGGGTTTGGGTTAGGGTTATGGTTAGGGTTAGGGATAGAGGTTGCGGGTTAGGTTTCGGGTTGGGTTCTGGGTTAGGGTTAGGGTTAGGTTTAGGGTTAGGGTTAGGGTTAGGGTTACAGGTTAGGAGTTAGGTTAGGGTTAGGGTTAGGGTTAGGGTTCGGGTTTGGGTTAGGGTTAGGGGTTAGTGTAAGGTTTAGGGTTAGGGTTAGGGTTAAGGTAAGGTTTCGGGATAGGGTTAGGGTTAGGGGTTAGTGTTAGGTTTAGGGTTAGGGTTAGGGTTAAGGTAAGGTTTCGGGATAGGGTTAGCTTTAGGTTTAGGGTTAGGGTTTTGGTTAAGTTTAGGGTTAGTGTTAGGGCTGGGGTTAGGGTAAGGTTTCAGGATCGGGTAAGGTTTAGGGTTAGGGTTAGGGTTAGGGTTAGGGTTAGGGTTAGGGTTAGGGTTAGGGTTAGGGTAAGGTTTCGGGATAGGGTTAGGGTTAGAGTTAGGGTAAGGTTTCAGGATAGGGTTATGGTTAGGGTTAGGGTTAGGGTTAGGGCTGGGTTTAGGGTAAGGTTTCAGGATAGGGTTAGACTTAGCGTTACGGTTAGGGTTAGAGGTTAGTGGTTAGTTTAGGGTTAGGGTTAGGGTTAGGGTTAGGGTTAGCGTTAGGGTTAGGCTTAGGGTTTGGTTAAGGTTTAGTCTTAGGCTTGGTGTTAGGGTAAGGTTTCAGGAAAGGGTAAGGATTAGGTTAAGGGTTAGGGTGAGGGTTAGGGTTTTGATTAGGGTTAGGGTTAGGGTTAGGGTTAGGGTTAGTGTTAGTGTTAGGGTTAGGGTTAGGTTTAGGGTTAGGGTTAGGGTTAGGGCTGGTGTTAGGGTAAGGTTTCAGGATAGGGTTAGGTTTAGGGTTCGCGTTAGGGTTAGCGTCAGGGCTTTGGGTTAGAGTTAGGGTTAGGGTTAGGGTTAGGGTTAGGATTAGGGTTAGGGTTAGGGTTAGGGTTAGGTTTCGGGTTGGGTTCTGGGTTAGGGTTAGGGTTAGGTTTAGGGTTAGGGTTAGGGTTACAGGTAAGGAGTTAGGTTAGGGTTAGGGTTAGGGTTAGGGTGAGGGTTAGGAATTAGGGTTAGGGTTAGGTTTTGGGTTAGGGTTAGTGTTAGGGTTAAGGTTAGGGTTAGGGTTAGGGTTAGATTTAGGCATAGGGTGGAGTTGGGTTTAGGGTTAGGGTTAGGGTTAGGGTTAGGGTTAGGGTTAGGGTTAGGGTTAGGGTTAGGGTTAGGATTAGGGTTAGGATTAGGGTTAGGATTAGGGTTGGGGTTAGGTTAAGATTTCAGGATAGGTTAAGGATTAGTGTAAGGGTTAGGGTCTGGCTTACCATTTAATGTTAGGGTTAGGGTTAGGGTTAGGGTTAGGTTTTGGTTTAGTCTTAGGGTAAGCGTTGGTTTTAGGGTAAGGTTTAGACATAGGGTAAGCATTAGGGTAAAGATTAGGGTTAGGGTTAGGTTAGGGTTAGGGTTAGGGTTAGATTGAGGCATAGGGTAAGAGTTGGGTTTAGGGTAAGGTTTAGACATAGGATAAGGATTAGGGTGAAGGTTACGGTTTGGGTTAGCATTTAAGGTTAGGGTTAGGGTTAAGGTAAGGGTAAGGGTTAGGTTTAGCGTTAGCGTTACGTTTAGGATTAGGTTTGGTTTAGGTTTATGCTAAGGGTTTGGATTGGGTTTAGCGTAAGGGTTCGGGATAGGGTAAGGATTAGTGTAAGGGTTAGGGTCCGGGTTAGCATTATATGTATAGGTTAGGGTTAGGTTTATATTTGGGGTTAGCGTTAGGGTTAGGGTTAAGGTTAGAATTAGGGTTAGGGTTAGGGTTAGGTTTAGGTTTAGGGTTAGTGTTAGGGTTAGGATTAGAGGTTAGGGGTTAGGGTAAGGGTTAGGGTCTGGGTTAGCATTAAAATTAGAATTAGGGTTAGGGGTTAGGGGTTGAGATGAGAGTTCGGGTTAGGGTTAGGGTTAGGGTTACGTTTAGGGTTAGGGTTAGGATTAGGGTTTGGTTAAGTGTTAGGGTTAGGGTTAGGGTTAGGGTTAGGGTTAGCGTTAGGGTTAGGCTTAGGGTTTGGTTAAGGTTTAGTCTTAGGCTTGGTGTTAGGGTAAGGTTTCAGGAAAGGGTAAGGATTAGGTTAAGGGTTAGGGTGAGGGTTAGGGTTTTGATTAGGGTTAGGGTTAGGGTTAGGGTTAGGGTTAGGGTTAGTGTTAGGGTTAGGGTTAGGTTTAGGGTTAGGGTTAGGGTTAGGGCTGGTGTTAGGGTAAGGTTTCAGGATAGGGTTAGGTTTAGGGTTCGCGTTAGGGTTAGCGTCAGGGCTTTGGGTTAGAGTTAGGGTTAGGGTTTGGGTTAGGTTTTAGTTTAGGCTTAGGGTAAGAGTTGTGTTTAGGGTAAGGTTTAGACATAGGGTAAGCATTACGGTACAGGTTACGGTTAGGGTTAGGGTTAGGGTTAGGGTTAGGGTTAGGGGTTAGTGTTAGGTTTAGGGTTAGGGTTAGGGTTAAGGTAAGGTTTCGGGATAGGGTTAGGTTTAGGGTTAGGGTTAGGGTCAGGGTTAGGGTTAGTGTTAGGGCTGGGGTTAGGGTAAGGTTTCAGGATCGGGTAAGGTTTAGGGTTAGGTTTAGGGTTAGGGTTAGGGTTAGGGTTAGGATTAGGGTTAGGGTTACAGTTAGGGTTAGGTTTCGGGTTAGTGTTAGGGTTAGGGTTAGGGTTCGGGTTCGGGTTAGGGCTGGGGTTAGGGTAAGGATTCAGGATAGGGTTAGGGTTAGGGTTAGGGTTAGGGTTAGGGTTAGGATTAGGGTTGGGTTTAGGGTAAGGTTTCGGGATAGGGTTAGGGTTAGGGTTAGGGTTAGGGTTAGGGTAAGGTTTCAGGATAGGGTTAGGGTTAGGGTTAGGGTTAGGGTTAGGGTTAGGGTTAGGGCTGGGTTTAGGGTAAGGTTTCAGGATAGGGTTAGACTTAGCGTTACGGTTAGGGTTAGGGGTAGGATTAGGTTTAGGGTTAGTGTTAGGGTTTAGCGTTAGGGTTAGGGTTAGGGTGAGGGTTAGGAGTTAGGGTTAGGGTTAGGTTTTGGGTTAGGGTTAGGGTTAGGGTTAAGGTTAGGGTTAGGGTTAGGGTTAGATTTAGGCATAGGGTAGAGTTGGGTTTAGGGTAAGGTTTAGACATAGGATAAGGATTAGGGTAAAGGTTACGGTTTGGGTTAGCATTTAAGGTTAGGGTTAGGGTTAAGGTAAGGGTAAGGGTTAGGTTTAGCGTTAGCGTTAGTTTTAGGATTAGGTTTGGTTTAGGTTTATGCTTAGGGTTTGGTTTGGGTTTAGCGTAAGGGTTTGGGATAGGGTAAGGATTAGTGTAAGGGTTAGGGTCTGGGTTAGCATTATACGTATAGGTTAGGGTTAGGTTTAGGTTTAGGGTTAGGATTAGAGGTTAGGGGTTAGGGTAAGGGTTAGGGTCTGTGTTACCATTAAAATTAGAATCAGGGTTTGGGGATAGGGGTTGCAGTTAGAGTTAGGGTTAGGGGTTAGTGTTAGCGTTAGGGTTAGGATTAGGGTTTGGTTAAGGTTTAGGCTTAGGCTTGGGGTTAGGATAAGGTTTCAGGATAGGGTAAGGATTAGGTTAAGGGTTAGGGTGTAAGATAGCATTTC
>JBBFKN010000011.1:23369112-23389112 GCA_039654755.1 Calcarius lapponicus
GATGAGAGTTCGGGTTAGGGTTAGGGTTACGTTTAGGGTTAGGGTTAGGATTAGGGTTTGGTTAAGTGTTAGGGTTAGGGTTAGGGTTAGGGTTAGGGTTAGCGTTAGGGTTAGGCTTAGGGTTTGGTTAAGGTTTAGTCTTAGGCTTGGTGTTAGGGTAAGGTTTCAGGAAAGGGTAAGGATTAGGTTAAGGGTTAGGGTGAGGGTTAGGGTTTTGGTTAGGGTTAGGGTTAGGGTTAGGGTTAGGGTTAGGGTTAGGGTTCGTGTTAGGGTTAGGGTTAGGTTAGGGTTAGGGTTAGGGTTAGGGCTGGTGTTAGGGTAAGGTTTCAGGATAGGGTTAGGTTTAGGGTTAGCGTTAGGGTTAGCGTCAGGGCTTTAGATTAGAGTTAGGGTTAGGGTTAGGGTTAGGTTTTCGTTTAGGCTTAGGGTAAGAGTTGGGTTTAGGGTAAGGTTTAGACATAGGGTAAGCATTAGGGTACAGGTTACGGTTAGGGTTAGGGTTAGGGTTAGGGTTAGGGTTAGGGTTAGGAGTTAGGGTTAGGGTGAGGTTTTGGGTTAGGGTTAGGGTTAGGTTTAGGGGTTAGTGTTAGGTTTAGGGTTAGGGTTAGGGTTAAGGTAAGGTTTCGGGATAGGGTTAGGTTTAGGGTTAGGGTTAGGGTTAGGTTTAGGGTTAGTGTTAGGGCTGGGGTTAGGGTAAGGTTTCAGGATCGGGTAAAGTTTAGGGTTAGGTTTAGGGTTAGGGTTAGGGCTGGGGTTAGGGTAAGGATTCAGGATAGGGTTAGGGTTAGGGTTAGGGTTAAGGTTAGGGTTAGGGTTAGGGTTAGGGTTAGGGTTAGGGTTGGGGTTAGAGTAAGGTTTCGGGATAGGGTTAGGGTTAGGGTTAGGGTTAGGGTAAGGTTTCGGGATAGGGTTAGGGTTAGGGTCAGGGTTAGGGTTAGGGCTGGGGTTAGGGTTAGGGTTAGGAGTTAGTGTTAGGGTTAGGGTTAGCGTTAAGGTTAGGGTTAGGGTTAGGGTTAGGGTTAGAGTTACGGTTTGGGTTAGGGTTAGGGTTTGGTTTAGGTTTATGCTTAGGGTTTGGATTGGCTTTAGCTTAAGGGTTGGGGATAGGGTAAGGATTAGGGTTAGGGTTAGGGTTAGGGTTAGGGTTAGTGTTAGGGTTAGGGTTAGGGTTAGGGTTAGGGTAAGGATTAGGGTTAGGATTAGGGTTGGGGTTAGGTTAAGATTTCAGGATAGGTTAAGGATTAGTGTAAGGGTTAGGGTCTGGCTTACCATTTAATGTTAGGGTTAGGGTTAGGGTTAGGGTTAGGGTTAGGTTTTGGTTTAGTCTTAGGGTAAGAGTTGGTTTTAGGGTAAGGTTTAGACATAGGGTAAGCATTAGGGTAAAGATTAGGGTTAGGGTTAGGGTTAGGGTTAGGGTTAGGGTTAGATTGAGGCATAGGGTAAGAGTTGGGTTTAGGGTAAGGTTTAGACATAGGATAAGGATTAGGGTGAAGGTTACGGTTTGGGTTAGCATTTAAGGTTAGGGTTAGGGTTAAGGTAAGGGTAAGGGTTAGGTTTAGCGTTAGCGTTAGGTTTAGGATTAGGTTTGGTTTAGGTTTATGCTTAGGGTTTGGATTTGGTTAAGCGTAAGGGTTCGGGATAGGGTAAGGATTAGTGTAAGGGTTAGGGTCGGGGTTAGCATTAGATGTATAGGTTAGGGTTAGGTTTAGATTTGGGGTTAGCGTTAGGGTTAGGGTTAAGGTTAGAATTAGGGTTAGGGTTAGGGTTAGGTTTAGGTTTAGGGTTAGTGTTAGGGTTAGGATTAGAGGTTAGGGGTTAGGGTAAGGGTTAGGGTCTGGGTTAGCATTAAAATTAGAATTAGGGTTAGGGGTTAGGGGTTGAGATGAGAGTTCGGGTTAGGGTTAGGGTTACGTTTAGGGTTAGGGTTAGGATTAGGGTTTGGTTAAGTGTTAGGGTTAGGGTTAGGGTTAGGGTTAGGGTTAGCGTTAGGGTTAGGCTTAGGGTTTGGTTAAGGTTTAGTCTTAGGCTTGGTGTTAGGGTAAGGTTTCAGGAAAGGGTAAGGATTAGGTTAAGGGTTAGGGTGAGGGTTAGGGTTTTGGTTAGGGTTAGGGTTAGGGTTAGGGTTAGGGTTAGGGTTAGGGTTCGTGTTAGGGTTAGGGTTAGGTTAGGGTTAGGGTTAGGGTTAGGGCTGGTGTTAGGGTAAGGTTTCAGGATAGGGTTAGGTTTAGGGTTAGCGTTAGGGTTAGCGTCAGGGCTTTAGATTAGAGTTAGGGTTAGGGTTAGGGTTAGGTTTTCGTTTAGGCTTAGGGTAAGAGTTGGGTTTAGGGTAAGGTTTAGACATAGGGTAAGCATTAGGGTACAGGTTACGGTTAGGGTTAGGGTTAGGGTTAGGGTTAGGGTTAGGAGTTAGGGTTAGGGTGAGGTTTTGGGTTAGGGTTAGGGTTAGGTTTAGGGGTTAGTGTTAGGTTTAGGGTTAGGGTTAGGGTTAAGGTAAGGTTTCGGGATAGGGTTAGGTTTAGGGTTAGGGTTAGGGTTAGGTTTACGGTTAGTGTTAGGGCTGGGGTTAGGGTAAGGTTTCAGGATCGGGTAAAGTTTAGGGTTAGGTTTAGGGTTAGGGTTAGGGCTGGGGTTAGGGTAAGGATTCAGGATAGGGTTAGGGTTAGGGTTAGGGTTAAGGTTAGGGTTAGGGTTAGGGTTAGGGTTAGGGTTAGGGTTGGGGTTAGAGTAAGGTTTCGGGATAGGGTTAGGGTTAGGGTTAGGGTTAGGGTAAGGTTTCGGGATAGGGTTAGGGTTAGGGTCAGGGTTAGGGTTAGGGCTGGGGTTAGGGTTAGGGTTAGGAGTTAGTGTTAGGGTTAGGGTTAGCGTTAAGGTTAGGGTTAGGGTTAGGGTTAGGGTTAGAGTTACGGTTTGGGTTAGGGTTAGGGTTTGGTTTAGGTTTATGCTTAGGGTTTGGATTGGCTTTAGCTTAAGGGTTGGGGATAGGGTAAGGATTAGGGTTAGGGTTAGGGTTAGGGTTAGGGTTAGGGTTAGTGTTAGGGTTAGGGTTAGGGTTAGGGTTAGGGTAAGGATTAGGGTTAGGATTAGGGTTGGGGTTAGGTTAAGATTTCAGGATAGGTTAAGGATTAGTGTAAGGGTTAGGGTCTGGCTTACCATTTAATGTTAGGGTTAGGGTTAGGGTTAGGGTTAGGTTTTGGTTTAGTCTTAGGGTAAGCGTTGGTTTTAGGGTAAGGTTTAGACATAGGGTAAGCATTAGGGTAAAGATTAGGGTTAGGGTTAGGGTTAGGGTTAGGGTTAGGGTTAGATTGAGGCATAGGGTAAGAGTTGGGTTTAGGGTAAGGTTTAGACATAGGATAAGGATTAGGGTGAAGGTTACGGTTTGGGTTAGCATTTAAGGTTAGGGTTAGGGTTAAGGTAAGGGTAAGGGTTAGGTTTAGCGTTAGCGTTAGGTTTAGGATTAGGTTTGGTTTAGGTTTATGCTTAGGGTTTGGATTTGGTTAAGCGTAAGGGTTCGGGATAGGGTAAGGATTAGTGTAAGGGTTAGGGTCGGGGTTAGCATTAGATGTATAGGTTAGGGTTAGGTTTAGATTTGGGGTTAGCGTTAGGGTTAGGGTTAGCGTTAAGGTTAGGGTTAGGGTTAGGGTTAGGGTTAGAGTTACGGTTTGGGTTAGGGTTAGGGTTTGGTTTAGGTTTATGCTTAGGGTTTGGATTGGCTTTAGCTTAAGGGTTGGGGATAGGGTAAGGATTAGGGTTAGGGTTAGGGTTAGGGTTAGGGTTAGGGTTAGTGTTAGGGTTAGGGTTAGGGTTAGGGTTAGGGTAAGGATTAGGGTTAGGATTAGGGTTGGGGTTAGGTTAAGATTTCAGGATAGGTTAAGGATTAGTGTAAGGGTTAGGGTCTGGCTTACCATTTAATGTTAGGGTTAGGGTTAGGGTTAGGGTTAGGTTTTGGTTTAGTCTTAGGGTAAGAGTTGGTTTTAGGGTAAGGTTTAGACATAGGGTAAGCATTAGGGTAAAGATTAGGGTTAGGGTTAGGGTTAGGGTTAGGGTTAGGGTTAGATTGAGGCATAGGGTAAGAGTTGGGTTTAGGGTAAGGTTTAGACATAGGATAAGGATTAGGGTGAAGGTTACGGTTTGGGTTAGCATTTAAGGTTAGGGTTAGGGTTAAGGTAAGGGTAAGGGTTAGGTTTAGCGTTAGCGTTAGGTTTAGGATTAGGTTTGGTTTAGGTTTATGCTTAGGGTTTGGATTTGGTTAAGCGTAAGGGTTCGGGATAGGGTAAGGATTAGTGTAAGGGTTAGGGTCGGGGTTAGCATTAGATGTATAGGTTAGGGTTAGGTTTAGATTTGGGGTTAGCGTTAGGGTTAGGGTTAGCGTTAAGGTTAGGGTTAGGGTTAGGGTTAGGGTTAGAGTTACGGTTTGGGTTAGGGTTAGGGTTTGGTTTAGGTTTATGCTTAGGGTTTGGATTGGCTTTAGCTTAAGGGTTGGGGATAGGGTAAGGATTAGGGTTAGGGTTAGGGTTAGGGTTAGGGTTAGGGTTAGTGTTAGGGTTAGGGTTAGGGTTAGGGTTAGGGTAAGGATTAGGGTTAGGATTAGGGTTGGGGTTAGGTTAAGATTTCAGGATAGGTTAAGGATTAGTGTAAGGGTTAGGGTCTGGCTTACCATTTAATGTTAGGGTTAGGGTTAGGGTTAGGGTTAGGTTTTGGTTTAGTCTTAGGGTAAGAGTTGGTTTTAGGGTAAGGTTTAGACATAGGGTAAGCATTAGGGTAAAGATTAGGGTTAGGGTTAGGGTTAGGGTTAGGGTTAGGGTTAGATTGAGGCATAGGGTAAGAGTTGGGTTTAGGGTAAGGTTTAGACATAGGATAAGGATTAGGGTGAAGGTTACGGTTTGGGTTAGCATTTAAGGTTAGGGTTAGGGTTAAGGTAAGGGTAAGGGTTAGGTTTAGCGTTAGCGTTAGGTTTAGGATTAGGTTTGGTTTAGGTTTATGCTTAGGGTTTGGATTTGGTTAAGCGTAAGGGTTCGGGATAGGGTAAGGATTAGTGTAAGGGTTAGGGTCGGGGTTAGCATTAGATGTATAGGTTAGGGTTAGGTTTAGATTTGGGGTTAGCGTTAGGGTTAGGGTTAAGGTTAGAATTAGGGTTAGGGTTAGGGTTAGGTTTAGGTTTAGGGTTAGCGTTAGGGTTAGGATTAGAGGTTAGGGGTTAGGGTAAGGGTTAGGGTCTGGGTTAGCATTAAAATTCGAATTAGGGTTAGGGGTTAGGGGTTGAGATGAGAGTTCGGGTTAGGGTTAGGGTTACGTTTAGGGTTAGGGTTAGGATTAGGGTTTGGTTAAGTGTTAGGGTTAGGGTTAGGGTTAGGGTTAGCGTTAGGGTTAGGCTTAGGGTTTGGTTAAGGTTTAGTCTTAGGCTTGGTGTTAGGGTAAGGTTTCAGGAAAGGGTAAGGATTAGGTTAAGGGTTAGGGTGAGGGTTAGGGTTTTGGTTAGGGTTAGGGTTAGGGTTAGGGTTAGGGTTAGGGTTAGGGTTAGGGTTAGGGTTCGTGTTAGGGTTAGGTTTAGGTTAGGGTTAGGGTTAGGGTTAGGGCTGGTGTTAGGGTAAGGTTTCAGGATAGGGTTAGGTTTAGGGTTAGCGTTAGGGTTAGCGTCAGGGCTTTAGGTTAGAGTTAGGGTTAGGGTTAGGGTTAGGTTTTCGTTTAGGCTTAGGGTAAGAGTTGGGTTTAGGGTAAGGTTTAGACATAGGGTAAGCATTAGGGTACAGGTTACGGTTAGGGTTAGGGTTAGGGTTAGGGTTAGATTTAGGCATAGGGTAGAGTTGGGTTTAGGGTAAGGTTTACACATAGGATAAGGATTAGGGTAAAGGTTACGGTTTGGGTTAGCATTTAAGGTTAGGGTTAGGGTTAAGGTAAGGGTAAGGGTTAGGTTTAGCGTTAGCGTTAGGTTTAGGATTAGGTTTGGTTTAGGTTTATGCTTAGGGTTTGGATTGGGTTTAGCGTAAGGGTTTGGGATAGGGTAAGGATTAGTGTAAGGGTTAGGGTCGGGGTTAGCATTATACGTATAGGTTAGGGTTAGGTTTAGATTTGGGGTTAGCGTTAGGGTTAGGGTTAGAGGTAGGGTTAGGGTTAGGGTTAGGTTTAGGTTTAGGGTTAGCGTTAGGGTTAGGATTAGAGGTTAGGGGTTAGAGTGAGGGTTAGGGTCTGGGTTAGCATTAAAATTAGAATTAGGTTTAGGGGTTAGCGGTTGAGGTGAGAGTTAGGGTTAGGGTTAGGGTTAGGGTTAGGGTTTGGTTAAGGTTTAGTGTTAGGGTTAGGGTTAGGGTTAGGGTTAGCGTTAGGGTTAGGGTTTGGTTAAGGTTTAGGCTTAGGCTTGGGGTTAGGGTAAGGTTTCAGGAAAGGGTAAGGATTAGGTTAAGGGCTAGGGTTAGGGTAGGGTTTTGGGTAGGGTTAGGGTTAGGGTTAGGGTTAGGTTTAGGGTTAGGGTTAGGGTTAGGGCTGGTTTTAGGGTAAGGTTTCAGGAAAGGGTAAGGATTAGGTTAAGGGCTAGGGTTAGGGTTAGGGTTTTGGTTAGGGTTAGAGTTAGGGTTAGGGTTAGGGTTAGGGTTAGGTTTAGGTTTAGGGTTAGGGCTGGTGTTAGGGTAAGGTTTCAGGAAAGGGTAAGGATTAGGTTAAGGGCTAGGGTTAGGGTTAGGGTTAGGGTTTTGGTTAGGGTTAGGGTTAGGGTTAGGGTTAGGATTAGGGTTAGGATTAGGGTTGGGGTTAGGTTAAGATTTCAGGATAGGTTAAGGATTAGTGTAAGGGTTAGGGTCTGGCTTACCATTTAATGTTAGGGTTAGGGTTAGGGTTAGGGTTAGGTTTTGGTTTAGTCTTAGGGTAAGCGTTGGTTTTATGGTAAGGTTTAGACATAGGGTAAGCATTAGGGTAAAGATTAGGTTTAGGGTTAGGTTAGGGTTAGGGTTAGGGTTAGATTGAGGCATAGGGTAAGAGTTGGGTTTAGGGTAAGGTTTAGACATAGGATAAGGATTAGGGTGAAGGTTACGGTTTGGGTTAGCATTTAAGGTTAGGGTTAGGGTTAAGGTAAGGGTAAGGGTTAGGTTTAGCGTTAGCGTTAGGTTTAGGATTAGGTTTGGTTTAGGTTTATGCTTAGGGTTTGGATTGGGTTTAGCGTAAGGGTTCGGGATAGGGTAAGGATTAGTGTAAGGGTTAGGGTCGGGGTTAGCATTAGATGTATAGGTTAGGGTTAGGTTTAGATTTGGGGTTAGCGTTAGGGTTAGGGTTAAGGTTAGAATTAGGGTTAGGGTTAGGGTTAGGTTTAGGTTTAGGGTTAGTGTTAGGGTTAGGATTAGAGGTTAGGGGTTAGGGTAAGGGTTAGGGTCTGGGTTAGCATTAAAATTCGAATTAGGGTTAGGGGTTAGGGGTTGAGATGAGAGTTCGGGTTAGGGTTAGGGTTAGGGTTACGTTTAGGGTTAGGGTTAGGATTAGGGTTTGGTTAAGTGTTAGGGTTAGGGTTAGGGTTAGGGTTAGGGTTAGCGTTAGGGTTAGGCTTAGGGTTTGGTTAAGGTTTAGTCTTAGGCTTGGTGTTAGGGTAAGGTTTCAGGAAAGGGTAAGGATTAGGTTAAGGGTTAGGGTGAGGGTTAGGGTTTTGATTAGGGTTAGGGTTAGGGTTAGGGTTAGGGTTAGGGTTAGTGTTAGGGTTAGGGTTAGGTTTAGGGTTAGGGTTAGGGTTAGGGCTGGTGTTAGGGTAAGGTTTCAGGATAGGGTTAGGTTTAGGGTTCGCGTTAGGGTTAGCGTCAGGGCTTTGGGTTAGAGTTAGGGTTAGGGTTTGGGTTAGGTTTTAGTTTAGGCTTAGGGTAAGAGTTGTGTTTAGGGTAAGGTTTAGACATAGGGTAAGCATTACGGTACAGGTTACGGTTAGGGTTAGGGTTAGGGTTAGGGTTAGGGTTAGGGGTTAGTGTTAGGTTTAGGGTTAGGGTTAGGGTTAAGGTAAGGTTTCGGGATAGGGTTAGGTTTAGGGTTAGGGTTAGGGTCAGGGTTAGGTTTAGGGTTAGGGTTAGGGTTAGGGTTAGAGGTTAGGAGTTAGGTTAGGTTAGGGTTAGGGTTAGGGTTAGGATTAGGTGTTAGTGTTAGGTTTAGGGTTAGGGTTAGGGTTAAGGTAAGGTTTCGGGATAGGGTTAGGTTTAGGGTTAGGGTTAGGGTTAGGGTTGGGGTTAGGGTTAGTGTTAGGGCTGGGGTTAGGGTTAGGTTTCAGGATTGGGTAAGGTTTAGGGTTAGGTTTAGGGTTAGGGTTAGGGTTAGGGTTAGGATTAGGGTTAGGGTTACAGTTAGGGTTAGGTTTCGGGTTAGTGTTAGGGTTAGGGTTAGGGTTCGGGTTCGGGTTAGGGCTGGGGTTAGGGTAAGGATTCAGGATAGGGTTAGGGTTAGGGTTAGGGTTAGGGTTAGGGTTAGGATTAGGGTTGGGTTTAGGGTAAGGTTTCGGGATAGGGTTAGGGTTAGGGTTAGGGTTAGGGTTAGGGTAAGGTTTCAGGATAGGGTTAGGGTTAGGGTTAGGGTTAGGGTTAGGGCTGGGTTTAGGGTAAGGTTTCAGGATAGGGTTAGACTTAGCGTTACGGTTAGGGTTAGGGGTAGGATTAGGTTTAGGGTTAGTGTTAGGGTTTAGGGTTAGGGTTAGGGTTAGGGTGAGGGTTAGGAGTTAGGGTTAGGGTTAGGTTTTGGGTTAGGGTTAGGGTTAGGGTTAAGGTTAGGGTTAGGGTTAGGGTTAGATTTAGGCATAGGGTAGAGTTGGGTTTAGGGTAAGGTTTAGACATAGGATAAGGATTAGGGTAAAGGTTACGGTTTGGGTTAGCATTTAAGGTTAGGGTTAGGGTTAAGGTAAGGGTAAGGGTTAGGTTTAGCGTTAGCGTTAGTTTTAGGATTAGGTTTGGTTTAGGTTTATGCTTAGGGTTTGGTTTGGGTTTAGCGTAAGGGTTTGGGATAGGGTAAGGATTAGTGTAAGGGTTAGGGTCTGGGTTAGCATTATACGTATAGGTTAGGGTTAGGTTTAGGTTTAGGGTTAGGATTAGAGGTTAGGGGTTAGGGTAAGGGTTAGGGTCTGTGTTACCATTAAAATTAGAATCAGGGTTTGGGGATAGGGGTTGCAGTTAGAGTTAGGGTTAGGGGTTAGTGTTAGCGTTAGGGTTAGGATTAGGGTTTGGTTAAGGTTTAGGCTTAGGCTTGGGGTTAGGATAAGGTTTCAGGATAGGGTAAGGATTAGGTTAAGGGTTAGGGTGTAAGATAGCATTTCAGGTTAGGGTTAGGGTTAGGGTAAGGTTCAGGGTTAGGGTTAGGGTTTGGGTTAGGGTTAGGGTTAGTGTTAGGTTTAGGCTTATGGTAAGAGTTGGGTTTAGGGTAAAGTTAAGGTTTAGGGTAAGGATTAAGGTAAGTGTTACAGTCTGAGTTAGCATTTAAGGTCAGGGTTAGGGTAAGGGTAAGGGTTAGTGTTAGGCTTAGGGTTAGGGGTTAGGGTTAGGGGTTAGGGTTAGGGTTAGGATTGGTTTAGCGTAAGGGTTCTCGATAGGGTAAGTATTAGTGTAAGGGTTAGTGTCTGGGTTAGCATTACAGGTAAATTTAGGGTTAGGGTTTGGGTTAGGGTTATGGTTAGGGTTAGGGATAGAGGTTGCGGGTTAGGTTTCGGGTTGGGTTCTGGGTTAGGGTTAGGGTTAGGTTTAGGGTTAGGGTTAGGGTTAGGGTTACAGGTTAGGAGTTAGGTTAGGGTTAGGGTTAGGGTTAGGGTGAGGGTTAGGAATTAGGGTTAGGGTTAGGTTTTGGGTTAGGGTTAGGGTTAGGGTTTAGGTTAGGGTTAGGGTTAGGGTTAGATTTAGGCATAGGGTGGAGTTGGGTTTAGGGTTAGGGTTAGGGTTAGGGTTAGGGTTAGGGTTAGGATTAGGGTTAGGATTAGGGTTGGGGTTAGGTTAAGATTTCAGGATAGGTTAAGGATTAGTGTAAGGGTTAGGGTCTGGCTTACCATTTAATGTTAGGGTTAGGGTTAGGGTTAGGGTTAGGTTTTGGTTTAGTCTTAGGGTAAGCGTTGGTTTTAGGGTAAGGTTTAGACATAGGGTAAGCATTAGGGTAAAGATTAGGGTTAGGGTTAGGTTAGGGTTAGGGTTAGGGTTAGATTGAGGCATAGGGTAAGAGTTGGGTTTAGGGTAAGGTTTAGACATAGGATAAGGATTAGGGTGAAGGTTACGGTTTGGGTTAGCATTTAAGGTTAGGGTTAGGGTTAAGGTAAGGGTAAGGGTTAGGTTTAGCGTTAGCGTTAGGTTTAGGATTAGGTTTGGTTTAGGTTTATGCTTAGGGTTTGGATTGGGTTTAGCGTAAGGGTTCGGGATAGGGTAAGGATTAGTGTAAGGGTTAGGGTCGGGGTTAGCATTAGATGTATAGGTTAGGGTTAGGTTTAGATTTGGGGTTAGCGTTAGGGTTAGGGTTAAGGTTAGAATTAGGGTTAGGGTTAGGGTTAGGTTTAGGTTTAGGGTTAGTGTTAGGGTTAGGATTAGAGGTTAGGGGTTAGGGTAAGGGTTAGGGTCTGGGTTAGCATTAAAATTAGAATTAGGGTTAAGGGTTAGGGGTTGAGATGAGAGTTCGGGTTAGGGTTAGGGTTAGGGTTACGTTTAGGGTTAGGGTTAGGATTAGGGTTTGGTTAAGTGTTAGGGTTAGGGTTAGGGTTAGGGTTAGGGTTAGCGTTAGGGTTAGGCTTAGGGTTTGGTTAAGGTTTAGTCTTAGGCTTGGTGTTAGGGTAAGGTTTCAGGAAAGGGTAAGGATTAGGTTAAGGGTTAGGGTGAGGGTTAGGGTTTTGATTAGGGTTAGGGTTAGGGTTAGGGTTAGGGTTAGGGTTAGTGTTAGGGTTAGGGTTAGGTTTAGGGTTAGGGTTAGGGTTAGGGCTGGTGTTAGGGTAAGGTTTCAGGATAGGGTTAGGTTTAGGGTTCGCGTTAGGGTTAGCGTCAGGGCTTTGGGTTAGAGTTAGGGTTAGGGTTTGGGTTAGGTTTTAGTTTAGGCTTAGGGTAAGAGTTGTGTTTAGGGTAAGGTTTAGACATAGGGTAAGCATTACGGTACAGGTTACGGTTAGGGTTAGGGTTAGGGTTAGGGTTAGGGTTAGGGGTTAGTGTTAGGTTTAGGGTTAGGGTTAGGGTTAAGGTAAGGTTTCGGGATAGGGTTAGGTTTAGGGTTAGGGTTAGGGTCAGGGTTAGGTTTAGGGTTAGGGTTAGGGTTAGGGTTAGAGGTTAGGAGTTAGGTTAGGTTAGGGTTAGGGTTAGGGTTAGGGTTAGGATTAGGTGTTAGTGTTAGGTTTAGGGTTAGGGTTAGGGTTAAGGTAAGGTTTCGGGAAAGGGTTAGGTTTAGGGTTAGGGTTAGGGTTAGGGTTGGGGTTAGGGTTAGTGTTAGGGCTGGGGTTAGGGTAAGGTTTCAGGATTGGGTAAGGTTTAGGGTTAGCTTTAGGGTTAGGGTTAGGGTTAGGGTTAGGATTAGGGTTAGGGTTACAGTTAGGGTTAGGTTTCGGGTTAGTGTTAGGGTTAGGGTTAGGGTTCGGGTTCGGGTTAGGGCTGGGGTTAGGGTAAGGATTCAGGATAGGGTTAGGGTTAGGGTTAGGGTTAGGGTTAGGGTTAGGATTAGGGTTGGGTTTAGGGTAAGGTTTCGGGATAGGGTTAGGGTTAGGGTTAGGGTTAGGGTTAGGGTAAGGTTTCAGGATAGGGTTAGGGTTAGGGTTAGGGTTAGGGTTAGGGCTGGGTTTAGGGTAAGGTTTCAGGATAGGGTTAGACTTAGCGTTACGGTTAGGGTTAGGGGTAGGATTAGGTTTAGGGTTAGTGTTAGGGTTTAGGGTTAGGGTTAGGGTTAGGGTGAGGGTTAGGAGTTAGGGTTAGGGTTAGGTTTTGGGTTAGGGTTAGGGTTAGGGTTAAGGTTAGGGTTAGGGTTAGGGTTAGATTTAGGCATAGGGTAGAGTTGGGTTTAGGGTAAGGTTTAGACATAGGATAAGGATTAGGGTAAAGGTTACGGTTTGGGTTAGCATTTAAGGTTAGGGTTAGGGTTAAGGTAAGGGTAAGGGTTAGGTTTAGCGTTAGCGTTAGTTTTAGGATTAGGTTTGGTTTAGGTTTATGCTTAGGGTTTGGTTTGGGTTTAGCGTAAGGGTTTGGGATAGGGTAAGGATTAGTGTAAGGGTTAGGGTCTGGGTTAGCATTATACGTATAGGTTAGGGTTAGGTTTAGGTTTAGGGTTAGGATTAGAGGTTAGGGGTTAGGGTAAGGGTTAGGGTCTGTGTTACCATTAAAATTAGAATCAGGGTTTGGGGATAGGGGTTGCAGTTAGAGTTAGGGTTAGGGGTTAGTGTTAGCGTTAGGGTTAGGATTAGGGTTTGGTTAAGGTTTAGGCTTAGGCTTGGGGTTAGGATAAGGTTTCAGGATAGAGTAAGGATTAGGTTAAGGGTTAGGGTGTAAGATAGCATTTCAGGTTAGGGTTAGGGTTAGGGTAAGGTTCAGGGTTAGGGTTAGGGTTTGGGTTAGGGTTAGGGTTAGTGTTAGGTTTAGGCTTATGGTAAGAGTTGGGTTTAGGGTAAAGTTAAGGTTTAGGGTAAGGATTAAGGTAAGTGTTACAGTCTGAGTTAGCATTTAAGGTCAGGGTTAGGGTAAGGGTAAGGGTTAGTGTTAGGCTTAGGGTTAGGGGTTAGGGTTAGGGGTTAGGGTTAGGGTTAGGATTGGTTTAGCGTAAGGGTTCTCGATAGGGTAAGTATTAGTGTAAGGGTTAGTGTCTGGGTTAGCATTACAGGTAAATTTAGGGTTAGGGTTTGGGTTAGGGTTATGGTTAGGGTTAGGGATAGAGGTTGCGGGTTAGGTTTCGGGTTGGGTTCTGGGTTAGGGTTAGGGTTAGGTTTAGGGTTAGGGTTAGGGTTAGGGTTACAGGTTAGGAGTTAGGTTAGGGTTAGGGTTAGGGTTAGGGTGAGGGTTAGGAATTAGGGTTAGGGTTAGGTTTTGGGTTAGGGTTAGGGTTAGGGTTTAGGTTAGGGTTAGGGTTAGGGTTAGATTTAGGCATAGGGTGGAGTTGGGTTTAGGGTTAGGGTTAGGGTTAGGGTTAGGGTTAGGGTTAGGGTTAGGATTAGGGTTAGGATTAGGGTTGGGGTTAGGTTAAGATTTCAGGATAGGTTAAGGATTAGTGTAAGGGTTAGGGTCTGGCTTACCATTTAATGTTAGGGTTAGGGTTAGGGTTAGGGTTAGGTTTTGGTTTAGTCTTAGGGTAAGCGTTGGTTTTAGGGTAAGGTTTAGACATAGGGTAAGCATTAGGGTAAAGATTAGGGTTAGGGTTAGGTTAGGGTTAGGGTTAGGGTTAGATTGAGGCATAGGGTAAGAGTTGGGTTTAGGGTAAGGTTTAGACATAGGATAAGGATTAGGGTGAAGGTTACGGTTTGGGTTAGCATTTAAGGTTAGGGTTAGGGTTAAGGTAAGGGTAAGGGTTAGGTTTAGCGTTAGCGTTAGGTTTAGGATTAGGTTTGGTTTAGGTTTATGCTTAGGGTTTGGATTGGGTTTAGCGTAAGGGTTCGGGATAGGGTAAGGATTAGTGTAAGGGTTAGGGTCGGGGTTAGCATTAGATGTATAGGTTAGGGTTAGGTTTAGATTTGGGGTTAGCGTTAGGGTTAGGGTTAAGGTTAGAATTAGGGTTAGGGTTAGGGTTAGGTTTAGGTTTAGGGTTAGTGTTAGGGTTAGGATTAGAGGTTAGGGGTTAGGGTAAGGGTTAGGGTCTGGGTTAGCATTAAAATTAGAATTAGGGTTAGGGGTTAGGGGTTGAGATGAGAGTTCGGGTTAGGGTTAGGGTTAGGGTTACGTTTAGGGTTAGGGTTAGGATTAGGGTTTGGTTAAGTGTTAGGGTTAGGGTTAGGGTTAGGGTTAGGGTTAGCGTTAGGGTTAGGCTTAGGGTTTGGTTAAGGTTTAGTCTTAGGCTTGGTGTTAGGGTAAGGTTTCAGGAAAGGGTAAGGATTAGGTTAAGGGTTAGGGTGAGGGTTAGGGTTTTGATTAGGGTTAGGGTTAGGGTTAGGGTTAGGGTTAGGGTTAGGGTTAGTGTTAGGGTTAGGGTTAGGTTTAGGGTTAGGGCTGGTGTTAGGGTAAGGTTTCAGGATAGGGTTAGGTTTAGGGTTCGCGTTAGGGTTAGCGTCAGGGCTTTGGGTTAGAGTTAGGGTTAGGGTTTGGGTTAGGTTTTAGTTTAGGCTTAGGGTAAGAGTTGTGTTTAGGGTAAGGTTTAGACATAGGGTAAGCATTACGGTACAGGTTACGGTTAGGGTTAGGGTTAGGGTTAGGGTTAGGGTTAGGGGTTAGTGTTAGGTTTAGGGTTAGGGTTAGGGTTAAGGTAAGGTTTCGGGATAGGGTTAGGTTTAGGGTTAGGGTTAGGGTCAGGGTTAGGTTTAGGGTTAGGGTTAGGGTTAGGGTTAGAGGTTAGGAGTTAGGTTAGGTTAGGGTTAGGGTTAGGGTTAGGATTAGGTGTTAGTGTTAGGTTTAGGGTTAGGGTTAGGGTTAAGGTAAGGTTTCGGGATAGGGTTAGGGTTGGGGTTAGTGTTAGTGTTAGGGTTGGGGTTAGGGTTAGTGTTAGGGCTGGGGTTAGGGTAAGGTTTCAGGATCGGGTAAGGTTTAGGGTTAGGTTTAGGGTTAGGGTTAGGGTTAGGATTAGGGTTAGGGTTACAGTTAGGGTTAGGGTTCGGGTTAGTGTTAGTGTTAGGGTTAGGGTTAGGGTTCGGGTTCGGGTTAGGGCTGGGGTTAGGGTAAGGATTCAGGATAGGGTTAGGGTTAGGGTTAGGTTTAGGGTTAGGGTTAGGATTAGGGTTGGGTTTAGGGTAAGGTTTCGGGATAGGGTTAGGGTTAGGGTTAGGGTTAGGGTTAGGGTAAGGTTTCAGGATAGGGTTAGGGTTAGGGTTAGGGTTAGGGCTGGGTTTAGGGTAAGGTTTCAGGATAGGGTTAGACTTAGCGTTACGGTTAGGGTTAGGGGTAGGATTAGGTTTAGGGTTAGTGTTAGGGTTTAGGGTTAGGGTTAGGGTTAGGGTGAGGGTTAGGAGTTAGGGTTAGGGTTAGGTTTTGGGTTAGGGTTAGGGTTAGGGTTAAGGTTAGGGTTAGGGTTAGGGTTAGATTTAGGCATAGGGTAGAGTTGGGTTTAGGGTAAGGTTTAGACATAGGATAAGGATTAGGGTAAAGGTTACGGTTTGGGTTAGCATTTAAGGTTAGGGTTAGGGTTAAGGTAAGGGTAAGGGTTAGGTTTAGCGTTAGCGTTAGTTTTAGGATTAGGTTTGGTTTAGGTTTATGCTTAGGGTTTGGTTTGGGTTTAGCGTAAGGGTTTGGGATAGGGTAAGGATTAGTGTAAGGGTTAGGGTCTGGGTTAGCATTATACGTATAGGTTAGGGTTAGGTTTAGGTTTAGGGTTAGGATTAGAGGTTAGGGGTTAGGGTAAGGGTTAGGGTCTGTGTTACCATTAAAATTAGAATCAGGGTTTGGGGATAGGGGTTGCAGTTAGAGTTAGGGTTAGGGGTTAGAGTTAGCGTTAGGGTTAGGATTAGGGTTTGGTTAAGGTTTAGGCTTAGGCTTGGGGTTAGGATAAGGTTTCAGGATAGGGTAAGGATTAGGTTAAGGGTTAGGGTGTAAGATAGCATTTCAGGTTAGGGTTAGGGTTAGGGTAAGGTTCAGGGTTAGGGTTAGGGTTTGGGTTAGGGTTAGGGTTAGTGTTAGGTTTAGGCTTATGGTAAGAGTTGGGTTTAGGGTAAAGTTAAGGTTTAGGGTAAGGATTAAGGTAAGTGTTACAGTCTGAGTTAGCATTTAAGGTCAGGGTTAGGGTAAGGGTAAGGGTTAGTGTTAGGCTTAGGGTTAGGGGTTAGGGTTAGGGGTTAGGGTTAGGGTTAGGATTGGTTTAGTGTAAGGGTTCTCGATAGGGTAAGTATTAGTGTAAGGGTTAGTGTCTGGGTTAGCATTACAGGTAAATTTAGGGTTAGGGTTTGGGTTAGGGTTATGGTTAGGGTTAGGGATAGAGGTTGCGGGTTAGGTTTCGGGTTGGGTTCTGGGTTAGGGTTAGGGTTAGGTTTAGGGTTAGGGTTAGGGTTAGGGTTACAGGTTAGGAGTTAGGTTAGGGTTAGGGTTAGGGTTAGGGTTCGGGTTTGGGTTAGGGTTAGGGGTTAGTGTAAGGTTTAGGGTTAGGGTTAGGGTTAAGGTAAGGTTTCGGGATAGGGTTAGGGTTAGGGGTTAGTGTTAGGTTTAGGGTTAGGGTTAGGGTTAAGGTAAGGTTTCGGGATAGGGTTAGCTTTAGGTTTAGGGTTAGGGTTTTGGTTAAGTTTAGGGTTAGTGTTAGGGCTGGGGTTAGGGTAAGGTTTCAGGATCGGGTAAGGTTTAGGGTTAGGGTTAGGGTTAGGGTTAGGGTTAGGGTTAGGGTAAGGTTTCGGGATAGGGTTAGGGTTAGAGTTAGGGTAAGGTTTCAGGATAGGGTTATGGTTAGGGTTAGGGTTAGGGTTAGGGCTGGGTTTAGGGTAAGGTTTCAGGATAGGGTTAGACTTAGCGTTACGGTTAGGGTTAGAGGTTAGTGGTTAGTTTAGGGTTAGGGTTAGGGTTAGGGTTAGGGTTAGCGTTAGGGTTAGGCTTAGGGTTTGGTTAAGGTTTAGTCTTAGGCTTGGTGTTAGGGTAAGGTTTCAGGAAAGGGTAAGGATTAGGTTAAGGGTTAGGGTGAGGGTTAGGGTTTTGATTAGGGTTAGGGTTAGGGTTAGGGTTAGGGTTAGGGTTAGTGTTAGTGTTAGGGTTAGGGTTAGGTTTAGGGTTAGGGTTAGGGTTAGGGCTGGTGTTAGGGTAAGGTTTCAGGATAGGGTTAGGTTTAGGGTTCGCGTTAGGGTTAGCGTCAGGGCTTTGGGTTAGAGTTAGGGTTAGGGTTTGGGTTAGGTTTTAGTTTAGGCTTAGGGTAAGAGTTGTGTTTAGGGTAAGGTTTAGACATAGGGTAAGCATTACGGTACAGGTTACGGTTAGGGTTAGGGTTAGGGTTAGGGTTAGGGTTAGGGGTTAGTGTTAGGTTTAGGGTTAGGGTTAGGGTTAAGGTAAGGTTTCGGGATAGGGTTAGGTTTAGGGTTAGGGTTAGGGTCAGGGTTAGGTTTAGGGTTAGGGTTAGGGTTAGGGTTAGAGGTTAGGAGTTAGGTTAGGTTAGGGTTAGGGTTAGGGTTAGGATTAGGTGTTAGTGTTAGGTTTAGGGTTAGGGTTAGGGTTAAGGTAAGGTTTCGGGATAGGGTTAGGTTTAGGGTTAGGGTTAGGGTTAGGGTTGGGGTTAGGGTTAGGGTTAGGGTTAGGGTTAGGGTTAGGGTTAGGGTTAGGGTTAGGGTTAGGGTTAGGTTAGGGTTAGGGTTAGGGTTAGGTTTAGGGTTAGGGTTAGGGTTAGGGCTGGTGTTAGGGTAAGGTTTCAGGATAGGGTTAGGTTTAGGGTTCGCGTTAGGGTTAGCGTCAGGGCTTTGGGTTAGAGTTAGGGTTAGGGTTTGGGTTAGGTTTTAGTTTAGGCTTAGGGTAAGAGTTGTGTTTAGGGTAAGGTTTAGACATAGGGTAAGCATTACGGTACAGGTTACGGTTAGGGTTAGGGTTAGGGTTAGGGTTAGGGTTAGGGGTTAGTGTTAGGTTTAGGGTTAGGGTTAGGGTTAAGGTAAGGTTTCGGGATAGGGTTAGGTTTAGGGTTAGGGTTAGGGTCAGGGTTAGGTTTAGGGTTAGGGTTAGGGTTAGGGTTAGAGGTTAGGAGTTAGGTTAGGTTAGGGTTAGGGTTAGGGTTAGGATTAGGTGTTAGTGTTAGGTTTAGGGTTAGGGTTAGGGTTAAGGTAAGGTTTCGGGATAGGGTTAGGTTTAGGGTTAGGGTTAGGGTTAGGGTTGGGGTTAGGGTTAGTGTTAGGGCTGGGGTTAGGGTAAGGTTTCAGGATTGGGTAAGGTTTAGGGTTAGGTTTAGGGTTAGGGTTAGGGTTAGGGTTAGGATTAGGGTTAGGGTTACAGTTAGGGTTAGGTTTCGGGTTAGTGTTAGGGTTAGGGTTAGGGTTCGGGTTCGGGTTAGGGCTGGGGTTAGGGTAAGGATTCAGGATAGGGTTAGGGTTAGGGTTAGGGTTAGGGTTAGGGTTAGGATTAGGGTTGGGTTTAGGGTAAGGTTTCGGGATAGGGTTAGGGTTAGGGTTAGGGTTAGGGTTAGGGTAAGGTTTCAGGATAGGGTTAGGGTTAGGGTTAGGGTTAGGGTTAGGGCTGGGTTTAGGGTAAGGTTTCAGGATAGGGTTAGACTTAGCGTTACGGTTAGGGTTAGGGGTAGGATTAGGTTTAGGGTTAGTGTTAGGGTTTAGGGTTAGGGTTAGGGTTAGGGTGAGGGTTAGGAGTTAGGGTTAGGGTTAGGTTTTGGGTTAGGGTTAGGGTTAGGGTTAAGGTTAGGGTTAGGGTTAGGGTTAGATTTAGGCATAGGGTAGAGTTGGGTTTAGGGTAAGGTTTAGACATAGGATAAGGATTAGGGTAAAGGTTACGGTTTGGGTTAGCATTTAAGGTTAGGGTTAGGGTTAAGGTAAGGGTAAGGGTTAGGTTTAGCGTTAGCGTTAGTTTTAGGATTAGGTTTGGTTTAGGTTTATGCTTAGGGTTTGGTTTGGGTTTAGCGTAAGGGTTTGGGATAGGGTAAGGATTAGTGTAAGGGTTAGGGTCTGGGTTAGCATTATACGTATAGGTTAGGGTTAGGTTTAGGTTTAGGGTTAGGATTAGAGGTTAGGGGTTAGGGTAAGGGTTAGGGTCTGTGTTACCATTAAAATTAGAATCAGGGTTTGGGGATAGGGGTTGCAGTTAGAGTTAGGGTTAGGGGTTAGTGTTAGCGTTAGGGTTAGGATTAGGGTTTGGTTAAGGTTTAGGCTTAGGCTTGGGGTTAGGATAAGGTTTCAGGATAGGGTAAGGATTAGGTTAAGGGTTAGGGTGTAAGATAGCATTTCAGGTTAGGGTTAGGGTTAGGGTAAGGTTCAGGGTTAGGGTTAGGGTTTGGGTTAGGGTTAGGGTTAGTGTTAGGTTTAGGCTTATGGTAAGAGTTGGGTTTAGGGTAAAGTTAAGGTTTAGGGTAAGGATTAAGGTAAGTGTTACAGTCTGAGTTAGCATTTAAGGTCAGGGTTAGGGTAAGGGTAAGGGTTAGTGTTAGGCTTAGGGTTAGGGGTTAGGGTTAGGGGTTAGGGTTAGGGTTAGGATTGGTTTAGCGTAAGGGTTCTCGATAGGGTAAGTATTAGTGTAAGGGTTAGTGTCTGGGTTAGCATTACAGGTAAATTTAGGGTTAGGGTTTGGGTTAGGGTTATGGTTAGGGTTAGGGATAGAGGTTGCGGGTTAGGTTTCGGGTTGGGTTCTGGGTTAGGGTTAGGGTTAGGTTTAGGGTTAGGGTTAGGGTTAGGGTTACAGGTTAGGAGTTAGGTTAGGGTTAGGGTTAGGGTTAGGGTGAGGGTTAGGAATTAGGGTTAGGGTTAGGTTTTGGGTTAGGGTTAGGGTTAGGGTTTAGGTTAGGGTTAGGGTTAGGGTTAGATTTAGGCATAGGGTGGAGTTGGGTTTAGGGTTAGGGTTAGGGTTAGGGTTAGGGTTAGGGTTAGGGTTAGGATTAGGGTTAGGATTAGGGTTGGGGTTAGGTTAAGATTTCAGGATAGGTTAAGGATTAGTGTAAGGGTTAGGGTCTGGCTTACCATTTAATGTTAGGGTTAGGGTTAGGGTTAGGGTTAGGTTTTGGTTTAGTCTTAGGGTAAGCGTTGGTTTTAGGGTAAGGTTTAGACATAGGGTAAGCATTAGGGTAAAGATTAGGGTTAGGGTTAGGTTAGGGTTAGGGTTAGGGTTAGATTGAGGCATAGGGTAAGAGTTGGGTTTAGGGTAAGGTTTAGACATAGGATAAGGATTAGGGTGAAGGTTACGGTTTGGGTTAGCATTTAAGGTTAGGGTTAGGGTTAAGGTAAGGGTAAGGGTTAGGTTTAGCGTTAGCGTTAGGTTTAGGATTAGGTTTGGTTTAGGTTTATGCTTAGGGTTTGGATTGGG
>JBBFKN010000011.1:23396612-23401612 GCA_039654755.1 Calcarius lapponicus
AGTGTTAGGGTTAGGGTTAGCGTTAAGGTTAGGGTTAGGGTTAGGGTTAGGGTTAGAGTTACGGTTTGGGTTAGGGTTAGGGTTCGGTTTAGGTTTATGCTTAGGGTTTGGATTGGCTTTAGCTTAAGGGTTGGGGATAGGGTAAGGATTAGGGTTAGGGTTAGGGTTAGGGTTAGGGTTAGTGTTAGGGTTAGGGTTAGGGTTAGGGTAAGGATTAGGGTTAGGATTAGGGTTGGGGTTAGGTTAAGATTTCAGGATAGGTTAAGGATTAGTGTAAGGGTTAGGGTCTGGCTTACCATTTAATGTTAGGGTTAGGGTTAGGGTTAGGGTTAGGGTTAGGGTTAGGTTTTGGTTTAGTCTTAGGGTAAGAGTTGGTTTTAGGGTAAGGTTTAGACATAGGGTAAGCATTAGGGTAAAGATTAGGGTTAGGGTTAGGGTTAGGGTTAGGGTTAGGGTTAGATTGAGGCATAGGGTAAGAGTTGGGTTTAGGGTAAGGTTTAGACATAGGATAAGGATTAGGGTGAAGGTTACGGTTTGGGTTAGCATTTAAGGTTAGGGTTAGGGTTAAGGTAAGGGTAAGGGTTAGGTTTAGCGTTAGCGTTAGGTTTAGGATTAGGTTTGGTTTAGGTTTATGCTTAGGGTTTGGATTTGGTTAAGCGTAAGTGTTCGGGATAGGGTAAGGATTAGTGTAAGG
The DNA here is from genome assembly GCA_039654755.1 of Calcarius lapponicus. Taxonomy (NCBI): domain Eukaryota; kingdom Metazoa; phylum Chordata; class Aves; order Passeriformes; family Fringillidae; genus Calcarius; species Calcarius lapponicus. The sequence continues at coordinate 23,397,307 of JBBFKN010000011.1, forward strand.
GTTAGGGTCGGGGTTAGCATTAGATGTATAGGTTAGGGTTAGGTTTAGATTTGGGGTTAGCGTAAGGTTAGGGTTAAGGTTAGAATTAGGGTTAGGGTTAGGGTTAGGTTTAGGTTTAGGGTTAGTGTTAGGGTTAGGATTAGAGGTTAGGGGTTAGGGTAAGGGTTAGGGTCTGGGTTAGCATTAAAATTAGAATTAGGGTTAGGGGTTAGGGGTTGAGATGAGAGTTCGGGTTAGGGTTAGGGTTACGTTTAGGGTTAGGGTTAGGATTAGGGTTTGGTTAAGTGTTAGGGTTAGGGTTAGGGTTAGGGTTAGCGTTAGGGTTAGGCTTAGGGTTTGGTTAAGGTTTAGTCTTAGGCTTGGTGTTAGGGTAAGGTTTCAGGAAAGGGTAAGGATTAGGTTAAGGGTTAGGGTGAGGGTTAGGGTTTTGGTTAGGGTTAGGGTTAGGGTTAGGGTTAGGGTTAGGGTTAGGGTTCGTGTTAGGGTTAGGGTTAGGTTAGGGTTAGGGTTAGGGTTAGGGCTGGTGTTAGGGTAAGGTTTCAGGATAGGGTTAGGTTTAGGGTTAGCGTTAGGGTTAGCGTCAGGGCTTTAGATTAGAGTTAGGGTTAGGGTTAGGGTTAGGTTTTCGTTTAGGCTTAGGGTAAGAGTTGGGTTTAGGGTAAGGTTTAGACATAGGGTAAGCATTAGGGTACAGGTTACGGTTAGGGTTAGGGTTAGGGTTAGGGTTAGGGTTAGGAGTTAGGGTTAGGGTGAGGTTTTGGGTTAGGGTTAGGGTTAGGTTTAGGGGTTAGTGTTAGGTTTAGGGTTAGGGTTAGGGTTAAGGTAAGGTTTCGGGATAGGGTTAGGTTTAGGGTTAGGGTTAGGGTTAGGTTTACGGTTAGTGTTAGGGCTGGGGTTAGGGTAAGGTTTCAGGATCGGGTAAAGTTTAGGGTTAGGTTTAGGGTTAGGGTTAGGGCTGGGGTTAGGGTAAGGATTCAGGATAGGGTTAGGGTTAGGGTTAGGGTTAAGGTTAGGGTTAGGGTTAGGGTTAGGTTTAGGGTTAGGGTTGGGGTTAGAGTAAGGTTTCGGGATAGGGTTAGGGTTAGGGTTAGGGTTAGGGTAAGGTTTCGGGATAGGGTTAGGGTTAGGGTTAGGGTTAGGGTAAGGTTTCGGGATAGGGTTAGGGTTAGGGTCAGGGTTAGGGTTAGGGCTGGGGTTAGGGTTAGGGTTAGGAGTTAGTGTTAGGGTTAGGGTTAGCGTTAAGGTTAGGGTTAGGGTTAGGGTTAGGGTTAGAGTTACGGTTTGGGTTAGGGTTAGGGTTCGGTTTAGGTTTATGCTTAGGGTTTGGATTGGCTTTAGCTTAAGGGTTGGGGATAGGGTAAGGATTAGGGTTAGGGTTAGGGTTAGGGTTAGGGTTAGTGTTAGGGTTAGGGTTAGGGTTAGGGTAAGGATTAGGGTTAGGATTAGGGTTGGGGTTAGGTTAAGATTTCAGGATAGGTTAAGGATTAGTGTAAGGGTTAGGGTCTGGCTTACCATTTAATGTTAGGGTTAGGGTTAGGGTTAGGGTTAGGGTTAGGGTTAGGTTTTGGTTTAGTCTTAGGGTAAGAGTTGGTTTTAGGGTAAGGTTTAGACATAGGGTAAGCATTAGGGTAAAGATTAGGGTTAGGGTTAGGGTTAGGGTTAGGGTTAGGGTTAGGGTTAGATTGAGGCATAGGGTAAGAGTTGGGTTTAGGGTAAGGTTTAGACATAGGATAAGGATTAGGGTGAAGGTTACGGTTTGGGTTAGCATTTAAGGTTAGGGTTAGGGTTAAGGTAAGGGTAAGGGTTAGGTTTAGCGTTAGCGTTAGGTTTAGGATTAGGTTTGGTTTAGGTTTATGCTTAGGGTTTGGATTTGGTTAAGCGTAAGTGTTCGGGATAGGGTAAGGATTAGTGTAAGGGTTAGGGTCGGGGTTAGCATTAGATGTATAGGTTAGGGTTAGGTTTAGATTTGGGGTTAGCGTAAGGTTAGGGTTAAGGTTAGAATTAGGGTTAGGGTTAGGGTTAGGTTTAGGTTTAGGGTTAGTGTTAGGGTTAGGATTAGAGGTTAGGGGTTAGGGTAAGGGTTAGGGTCTGGGTTAGCATTAAAATTAGAATTAGGGTTAGGGGTTAGGGGTTGAGATGAGAGTTCGGGTTAGGGTTAGGGTTACGTTTAGGGTTAGGGTTAGGATTAGGGTTTGGTTAAGTGTTAGGGTTAGGGTTAGGGTTAGGGTTAGGGTTAGCGTTAGGGTTAGGCTTAGGGTTTGGTTAAGGTTTAGTCTTAGGCTTGGTGTTAGGGTAAGGTTTCAGGAAAGGGTAAGGATTAGGTTAAGGGTTAGGGTGAGGGTTAGGGTTTTGGTTAGGGTTAGGGTTAGGGTTAGGGTTAGGGTTAGGGTTAGGGTTCGTGTTAGGGTTAGGGTTAGGTTAGGGTTAGGGTTAGGGTTAGGGCTGGTGTTAGGGTAAGGTTTCAGGATAGGGTTAGGTTTAGGGTTAGCGTTAGGGTTAGCGTCAGGGCTTTAGATTAGAGTTAGGGTTAGGGTTAGGGTTAGGTTTTCGTTTAGGCTTAGGGTAAGAGTTGGGTTTAGGGTAAGGTTTAGACATAGGGTAAGCATTAGGGTACAGGTTACGGTTAGGGTTAGGGTTAGGGTTAGGGTTAGGGTTAGGAGTTAGGGTTAGGGTGAGGTTTTGGGTTAGGGTTAGGGTTAGGTTTAGGGGTTAGTGTTAGGTTTAGGGTTAGGGTTAGGGTTAAGGTAAGGTTTCGGGATAGGGTTAGGTTTAGGGTTAGGGTTAGGGTTAGGTTTACGGTTAGTGTTAGGGCTGGGGTTAGGGTAAGGTTTCAGGATCGGGTAAAGTTTAGGGTTAGGTTTAGGGTTAGGGTTAGGGCTGGGGTTAGGGTAAGGATTCAGGATAGGGTTAGGGTTAGGGTTAGGGTTAAGGTTAGGGTTAGGGTTAGGGTTAGGTTTAGGGTTAGGGTTGGGGTTAGAGTAAGGTTTCGGGATAGGGTTAGGGTTAGGGTTAGGGTTAGGGTAAGGTTTCGGGATAGGGTTAGGGTTAGGGTCAGGGTTAGGGTTAGGGCTGGGGTTAGGGTTAGGGTTAGGAGTTAGTGTTAGGGTTAGGGTTAGCGTTAAGGTTAGGGTTAGGGTTAGGGTTAGGGTTAGAGTTACGGTTTGGGTTAGGGTTAGGGTTTGGTTTAGGTTTATGCTTAGGGTTTGGATTGGCTTTAGCTTAAGGGTTGGGGATAGGGTAAGGATTAGGGTTAGGGTTAGGGTTAGGGTTAGGGTTAGGGTTAGTGTTAGGGTTAGGGTTAGGGTTAGGGTTAGGGTAAGGATTAGGGTTAGGATTAGGGTTGGGGTTAGGTTAAGATTTCAGGATAGGTTAAGGATTAGTGTAAGGGTTAGGGTCTGGCTTACCATTTAATGTTAGGGTTAGGGTTAGGGTTAGGGTTAGGTTTTGGTTTAGTCTTAGGGTAAGAGTTGGTTTTAGGGTAAGGTTTAGACATAGGGTAAGCATTAGGGTAAAGATTAGGGTTAGGGTTAGGGTTAGGGTTAGGGTTAGGGTTAGATTGAGGCATAGGGTAAGAGTTGGGTTTAGGGTAAGGTTTAGACATAGGATAAGGATTAGGGTGAAGGTTACGGTTTGGGTTAGCATTTAAGGTTAGGGTTAGGGTTAAGGTAAGGGTAAGGGTTAGGTTTAGCGTTAGCGTTAGGTTTAGGATTAGGTTTGGTTTAGGTTTATGCTTAGGGTTTGGATTTGGTTAAGCGTAAGGGTTCGGGATAGGGTAAGGATTAGTGTAAGGGTTAGGGTCGGGGTTAGCATTAGATGTATAGGTTAGGGTTAGGTTTAGATTTGGGGTTAGCGTTAGGGTTAGGGTTAGCGTTAAGGTTAGGGTTAGGGTTAGGGTTAGGGTTAGAGTTACGGTTTGGGTTAGGGTTAGGGTTTGGTTTAGGTTTATGCTTAGGGTTTGGATTGGCTTTAGCTTAAGGGTTGGGGATAGGGTAAGGATTAGGGTTAGGGTTAGGGTTAGGGTTAGGGTTAGGGTTAGTGTTAGGGTTAGGGTTAGGGTTAGGGTTAGGGTAAGGATTAGGGTTAGGATTAGGGTTGGGGTTAGGTTAAGATTTCAGGATAGGTTAGGGATTAGTGTAAGGGTTAGGGTCTGGCTTACCATTTAATGTTAGGGTTAGGGTTAGGGTTAGGGTTAGGTTTTGGTTTAGTCTTAGGGTAAGAGTTGGTTTTAGGGTAAGGTTTAGACATAGGGTAAGCATTAGGGTAAAGATTAGGGTTAGGGTTAGGGTTAGGGTTAGGGTTAGGGTTA